>JAUMHM010057055.1:0-14712 GCA_032362435.1 Melikaiella ostensackeni
AAAACACCCTAATAACATCAATAGGGACAATGGATATAATACCAATCCGATTTGGCTTTCCGTCCTCCCGGTTTTTTTAAAAAAGACTTGATTGGCCAATCAGGTTCGACCAGTCCCCATGGTGGTTGCTCTGGCCAATCACAGGCATCGTAAAGAGTATTTAGGAATTCTTTCCATTCGTTTGGAATTCATCCTGAATTCTTATTAATTTGTCCTGAATTCTTTTGAATTATCTGGAATCATCTTAAATTTTTTTCATTCCTCCTGAATTGTTTTGAATTCACTCGATTTCTTTTCATGACTTAAATTTACTCAATTCATCGGACTTTTGGATCAAAATTTTTTTCCTTTTAATTTACCCAGAAGCTTTTCAAACTCGCCTTGAACTTCTAGGTATTCCAACAATTTCTTTTAAATTCCCTCAAACTCTTCTCAATTCAGTCCAAATTTGATAAATTCAATACATTTTTTGAAAGTTTCCAATTGTTTTCAGCTCTTCTGAATTTTAAAAAAATCCATCTGTCTATTTTCAATGAATTTCATCGAATTCTTTTCATTTTCCTGAAATATCTCTGTCTATTCACTCTCATTCATCCGAGTGCAATTGAATTTTCTTAAATGTTGAAAAATTTATTCCATTCACTTGAATTATTTTGAATTCAGCCTGAATTCTTTCAAATTCATTTTGGAATCGTATGAATTTGTTCTAATTCTCTGAAATTCCCTTAAATTTTTCTAAATTCGCTTTAATTTTACCAAAGCTAATGGAATATTCTTTCAATTCATTCGGAATTCACCCAAAATTCTTATTAATTCATCTTAAACTGTCTTAAATTCTTTTGAATTTCCTTGACTTTTTGAAAATTCGTTAAGAATTGTTTTTGAATTCTTTTGAATTGAGAAAAACATTTAGTCACTTTTTCTCGCTTTTTGTTTTAAATTAGTCACTTTCTTCAAGCAAATTAGGCGGTGGGCAGCCCTGAGTATCCCATTCTGATGAAAAATATTATATTGTGCCGTAAAAAAAGTTTATATCAAGGGTAATGTGTCAGTCTTGGAGATTGTTAATTTAAGGTAGTAGAAACTTTGTCGATTGAAAGTTTAGGAGGATTTTAACACGAAGTTTCGTAATTTAAGGGCTTTGGAAGATGGGCTATTCCAAGTTAAAGAGGTTCTCATTGAGACGAATCAAAAGTTAGGGCTTCTTACTTCAAAATTTTATTATTTCACCGACAGCACTAATTTGGCGGTGATTTTCGACTCGTTGAGATCTCGAGTGTTAAGCACGAACGAGCGCGGTCAACGCTCGGATGGGTGACAGTTCAAAATTTTCACTTAGTCCTTTTTTCACTGCGTTTAACAACTGTCGAGTGGGAAGTTTGACGCCGAGGATATACCTGTATGGTATGTGGGTACTCGATGATCAAGAAGGTCCACATCCGAAATCGTATGCCAGTAACAAGCTGGCGCTCAGGAGCCTTGGTTTTCTGCATTTTTCTACTCCCCTGGCCAAATTTCCAGACAAAATCCGGCTGCAGATGGTAGGGGATTTTAGAGATTGAAAAAAACCACGGGATTGAGTACGCCATGCATTGCTTGGAGGCTTACATATTATGAGAGTTGGGGTAACTGGAAACTTTGGGAAGGGATGTGAGCTAAAAGGTTTAGTGTCTGAAGACCTTCTTTAGGAGGGAGGATTTTAGATATATAAAAACCAGAAAAGGGTATACATGGAGTAGAAATCTGATCTTATATAATTAAACTGAATAATTTCAGGAGAGAAGTGGAAAATTGGATTTTTTGTTTATTATTCATTTAATGTTTTTAATTTAAGCTTATCATTTTCAGATCTTTATGAATAATTAGCATTTTCAGATCCAAGATAAATGTTTCAAGCGAGGAGTTATTTACTCCTGCAATCTAGTGTACACACTCTCTGAAGTCTCATGCAATCTCGTGCAATCCCATGCAATCCTTTGCGATCCCATACAATCCTCCACAATCTCTTGCAATTTCATGCAATACCGATGCAATCCCGGGCAATCTCTATAGAATCTCGAGCGACCTATATAAAATTTCTTGTAATCCTATCCACTGCTTGCAACCCTAAGCAATCCTGTGGAATATCATGCAATCCCATGCAATCCCTTGTAGTTCCATGCAATTTCTATATGATGTCGAGCGATCTCTTTGAAATTTCGTGCAATCTCGTGCACTTGTAATCTCATGCAATCTCTTGGAATTTTATGGAATCTCATGGAACCTCATGCAATATCTCTTCGAATTTTTTGCAATCTCATGCAATATTTTCCAGACACATGTATGCAATCTTTTGCAATTTCATCCAATCTAGTGTACACCAAAAATCCGAGTGAATAACCCTTCGGTTTCAAGTATCATAGTCCAATCAAAAATTAGGTATATTTTTGTACAAATTTATGATTTATGAATTACATGGTTCAGATGAGTGAGGGTGCACAAGAATGGGGGCTTTCAATCTTTAAATTTGACAGTCTTAGAATGGCACGTTTATCATTTTAAATGATGTCATTAATATTGAACACGGCGTGCTTGCACCTCAAGAGTATTCTGAGAGCAAAGCTAAAGTAATCACTAGAGGCTCTTCCTGAACAGTCCACATTTGTCTTAAGTTAATTTCGTCGGATGTCGTAAAAATTTCTCGATCTTTTTTCTCATTTATAATTAATATGAAACGGAAAAGTTTGCTTTACATCACATGAAAAGTGTCCCAAGTTCTTTTTAATTATATTATTTATATTGTCATACATTGAAGATTTTAAGACTTTAAAACTATAAAGCATTCAATATATAAAAAAATTCGAGTTAAGATCAAACATTTTATAATTTGGTACCTGAAAAAATTCAATTTTTTACTAAAATGTATAATTATTGAAAACATTGAAAATTAAATTGAAATTTTGGAAGTTCGAGATTTTTGAATAGAATCCTTCAAAGTTCAAAATTTTCAAATTCAATTCTGAAGATAGTTCATTTGGTGGTGTTAAAACTTTGGTGATAGAAAAATGAAAATGGTCTTACTAAGGTTTTCTATAGAGCTTGTGAGCTCCATAGATCAGTTATACAGAGCTGAAGAGGCTCTTATTCATTAGTTAGGGCTTATATCTTATAATTATCTTATAATTATTTATTACATCCATTTCAAAGCTAGGGTTTATAATTTCAACTCCTGAAGTTTGATGTAGTTAAATTAAAGACTTAGAGAGCAACGTTCGTTGAATTAGCACTTGTATAGATAGTATATTATAAATTGAATAATTTATTTTATTTTATTTTTTTCATTATGTCTATTTTTATTCTGGCGAGACTAAGAAAAAGAATTCGTGGAAATCCAAAGCTTAAAGAGATAAGAGGTCGAGGGACCAAGATAATCAAATGCAGTGATTGTGCAGATTTTCTTTTGCCTCTAATGGTTTTTTCGCACTCTTGGATTTATTTGCGGCATGCTTGCTTGACTTAAAGAATGATAAATTATTCCAAAAAGCCGTACTCTTGATGTCAGGCATCCTATACATATTCAACAATAATAATATACCTCAAAATAATGTATTTTATTCTCCAATATGATTTCTATAATTGACAATTTCCTAAACTTCCTATTTCTGAGGATTTTCTGAAAATGCAATTGTACTTTTAGAATTTTCACGTAAGTTAATAAAAACTTGTTGAATAAGAGCTAGTTTTTGGACTCCTATATGATTTTTCTCCAGATACACATAGTAAAATATTATGGAATGTAATAAAAGTTTGAAGATAAATTATATCTGAAACAGATTATCCAAGGAGGTCATTTTTGGGGATGAAAAGCATTATTCTTCATACACAAGGTTTTATGGTTACATTAATTGAGAAAATAAAGTTTAAATAGACAAAGATTCATTAAATAGATTGTACAGAAGATGAAAAAATTTTTTTTCAGATTTATACGAGTGCAAAAGCGGGATTTGCTTGTTCCTAATTTGAGATTGTTTACAACTGAACGATTTCAAATTAAAACATATAAAGTAGAAATGACAACATGTCATAATTGGAAAATTTCAATTCAAATTCAAAATTAAATTTGAATTAATAGTATGAGTCAGTTTGACATCTTGTAAAATTGTCTTCCCACTCGAAGCAAAATGAAGTTGTTCCCCTTGTATGGAAATGCTTCATCGTTGATTTTCAAGTTATTAATTTTGCACTTCAGATTAAAATGATTGCATTTTACAAGACTTGATGCATGATTTGAAAATTAATTATTTTCAGCGACTTAGCTGCAAGACCATTGTTTAGGAATTCTTCATTCGTTAAATAAAGTTTTAAGTTGTTTAATTTTTAACGCTTCAATTTTTAATTCATTGATTTTGAAAGTTGCTGGAACACATATAGTGAGGTCTCTCTCATCCCAGTTATAGGGTTGTTGCATTATAAAATATTTTTCAAAAATGCAACCTCCATTCCATAGCAGCTCTGAAGAAGATATTGAACAGGGTCCTTTTCGAATTTAGCGCACAAGCATGGACGCCCGCGCATGCGCAAGGTTCAGAAAGTAGGCCAGGGGCGCAACTCTGGGGGACGAGTTATTTACAAATTTCCTATCCGTATTTAAATTTGTTTATTGTTAAATAAATCAAGAAATAACTATTAAGGGTAGATGAAGGTATCACACGATATCGTAACGTTAACTAATTCACCGCATTTAAAATTGTAAGCCCCACTTGTAGATAAAATTCACAATACTAAACATTCAAAAATATTTTGAAGCACCGAATAAAAATTTGGAGCCAGTTTTGGGCAAACTTTTCAGAAAAAAAATTGATTTCGAGATTGCCGCTAAGATATAGCGATTAAAATTGAAAATTGTGTTCGATAATTTGAAGGGACCTTCAAGCTAGGATAAGAAACATTTTTTAAAATTCTTTAACAACAAAGAAAAATATAGATCGAGTTTCTGTCAAATTTTTCCAAAAAAAATTTATCTTGAGATCCCCACTAGAAGATAGCAAGTAAAATTGAAAATTGTGTTTAATATTTTGAAGGGACCTTAAGTCTGAAGTACCACACAATAAAAAAAAATTATTAACAACAAATAAAAATTTAGATCAAGTTTCTGTCAAATTTGTCATTAAAAAAATGATTTTGAGATCCTCAGTAAAATATAACAATTAAAATGAAAGATTGTATTTTACAATTCAAAGGAAGCTCCGAACTAGAATACCAAACAATGAAAAAAATTTATTAACAACAAACAAAAATTTAGATTAAGTCTGTGTCAAATTTTCCAGAAAAAAATTAATTTCGAGGTCCCCACTAAAATATAGCAATTAAAATTGGAAATTGTGTTCGATAATTTAAAAGGACCTTCAACATAAAATATCAAACAATGAAAAAAAATTATTAACGACAAACAAAAATTTAGATCAAGTTTCTGTCAAAATTTTCAGAAAAAAAGTGGATTTTGAGATCCTCACTAGAACATTGCAATTAAAATTAGAAAATTGTGTTTGATAATTTAAAGGGACCTGTATCCTTGAATACCAAACAATGAAAGAAAACTATTAACGACAAACAAAAATGTAGATCAAGTTTTTGTCAATTTTTTCGGAGTAAAAAAATTTTGAGATCCTCACTAAAACATAGGAATGAAAATTGAAGATTGTGTTTGATAAATCAAAGGGATCTGTAACATAAAATACCAAACAATAAAAAAATTTATCAACGATAAAAAAAATTTGGAATCAGTTATTGTCAAATTTTTCAGAAAAAAAATGATTTTGAGATTCCCACTAAGATATAGCAATTAAAATTGAAAATTGTGTTTGATAATTTAAAGGACCTTTAACCTAAAACACTAAACAATAAAGAAATATTATTCATCCCAAACAAAAATGTAGATCAAATTTCTGTCAAATTTTTCAGAAAAAAAGTTGATTTCCAAATCCCCACTAAAATATGACATTTAAAACTGAAAATTGGGTTTGATATTATTGATTCTATGATAGTGCTGATGTGTTTGATATTTGATTATGTTAGGAAATAGTCAAAATTATTGTTCACTGTAAATTATGGCAGTTTATGGGATTTCTGCGTGTATTTATAGCGGAAAACATAACCTCAGAACTGTCAATGGAATGTCAATACTAATTGTCAATTTTATTTACAAGTGGGGATTACAATTTTCAATGCGGTGCATTAGTTAGCGTTACGGTATCGTATGATACCTTTATCCACCTTCAATATTTATTTCTTTATTTATTTAACAATAAATAACTTTAAATACGGACATGTAATTTGTAAACAACTCATCACCCAAAGTTCCGCCTCTGATCTACTCTCTGAACCATGCGCATGCGCGGGCGTCCATGTTTGTACGCGAAATTCGAAGAGACTGCCGTTCAATATGTGTTGAGTGCTGTTGTGGAAAAAGGGTTGCGTTTTTTAAAAATATTTTAACATGCAGTAACCCTATGACTTGGATGAGAGAGATCTTACTGTATTTACCGAGGGGGCAAAAATGGAGGTCAAAAATAAATTTGACTTCCTTTAACTAAGGGTATTGATAGGGGGTGACCTAAGTACTTGGATTGGGGATCAAGGGGGAGAGGTATGGGATGGAGAGGAAGATATATTCATAGGGAACTCGAAACATAGAGAAACAGATCGGAAAGGAAGGATGCGGCTGTGATAGGAGAGGCAGGTTGGTTTATCTGTAATGGGAACACAAAGGGGAACAAGGATGGTAAAATAATGTTCATAGGTGAAGGGAAAACAGTAATAGAGTACATTTTAGCAGAAGAAAGAATAAGGAAGCTGATAGTTGGAATAGAAGAATATTAATAGAATTAATTATTAGAATTAATTAATAGAATTAGTATTAGCGACGTCAAGAGGAAGTCCTAAGCATTCTAGGGGCAAGAAGGAAGGTAAAAGGGAAAGGAAGGTAAATATGGGCCACTGGGAACGAGATAAATTGAGAGAATTCAAAGCAGAAGTGAAGAATGAGAATCTGAGAGGTATGGGCGAGGAAGGAGTAGACGAGACAATAGAAAGAATGAAAGGGGTGGTTGAGAAGATAACGGAAGTGGTAAGGCCAAAAGGAGAGGGACAATGAGTGAGGGAAGGATGGTAGGACAAGGAATGTGAGGAGGGTGAAGAAAGAATAAAGAAGCGTATAAGAAAATTGGTGAAAGAAGAGACTGACAAAAGGGAGTACATTAGAAGAAAACAAGATTATGAGAGAATGTTAAAAAAAGGCAGAGTGAGAAGGTAAGGTAATTGGCGAGATAGAGAAAGCTCTAAAGGAAGGAAGGGAATAGGAGGTGATAAATAGCGAACCAGGAAGAAGAAAGGGCGTGGAGAATGAAGCGCTGAAGCATGGTGGGGAAGGAGTGAGAGAAGGGATATGGAGAGTCTGTAATAAAGTATGAAGAGGTGTAGGAGGGCCTGATGAATGGATGGAGGGACTAGTGATACCGCTAATAAAGAAAGAGGAGGGTGAAAAGGTAGAAAAATATAGAGGAATCAAACTCATGTCAGTGGGTTATAAAATCTCTGCGGAAGTTCTCAGGAACCGGCTAGAAAGACAGGTAGAATAAAAAGGATTTATTCCACACAAACAGATGCGCTTTAAAAAAAGAATGGAAACAACTGATAAATTTACGTCCAAAACTATCTAGTCAATAAGAATTTGGGGCGGAAAAAAAGGAAACTAGTGGCTTTGTTCCAGGACTTCAAAGCAGCGTTCGATTTAGTGAACAATGGGGTGCTGTGGCAGACATGAAAGAAAGGGGAAAGGATGAGAAGCTGATTGAAAGCATTGAATAAATTTTTTTAGAGACTAGGTTCAGAGTGAGGATATCAAATGAGAAAGGAGAGGAATTCTGGACAGGAATAGGGATCAGACAAGGCTGCCCGTTGAGTCCACTGTTGTTCAGTATAATGTTGGCAGACTTGGAGGAAAATTTAAAGGAGAAAGGAAAAGAGGGAACGATCCTAGGTAGCAGTAGGATTCACCCTTCAGCATATGCGGATGATGTTGTACTATTGAAAGGGAACGAAAGAGGGATAAACATGATGATGAGAGAGGATGAAGAATATTTGAGAGGAAAAGATTCAAAGGTGAATGTAAGTAAGACCAAGATTATGTACTTTAACAATAGGAGGAGTATGGGAGAGTATGAATAAAAAATTAACGGAGATATGGTGGAATTAGTGAAGGAATTCTGTTACTTAGGGTTCTGGTTTGAACTGTGCGCTAGCGTGGGCAGTCTTGTATTATGGAGTGGAGATTTGGGGATGGAAGTAGTATAAGAGAGGGGAAGTCTTCACGAAAGATTCTGGAGGTGGTTTATGGGGGCAGGCTGTAGCTGCTCATGATATTTTTTGAGGAAAGAACTAGAGGCAGAGAAATTGGTAGCTAGGCAACCTAAAAGAGCTTGGAAGTTTAAAGAGAAGCTGAGGAGGCAAGATGGAAGAGGGCAGCAAAATCGCACAAGCATGTCTAAGTGAGATTCGGAAGAAAGCGAGGAGAGGCAATACAAAAGGTTCAAGGGAGGAAGGTGAGAGACAGAAAACAAAGAAAGAATCTGGTATTCAAGAAGGGAGTATATTATATAGTGGCAGGAGATATAATTGGAAATCATGGTGACGCAGGGAGAAGAAAGATGGAGAAACATTATGGAATCAAAGCAAAATGAATGGTATGAGATCGTTAAGTTGGTGGCGAAACCAAAATACCTAAGAAAGTTAAAAAAGGAGAGTCAGTGGAATAGGATGGTGGGGTTCAGAATGGGGAAGGGAGTGAGATCATGTCGATACTGAATGGAGGAATAGGAGAAATTATATAAAGTGTGTAGTTATGAAGTGGAGTGTTGGGCCCATTTAGGATGGATGAAGAGACTGAAGGAACTAAGGGAAAATAAGGGGTAGGGAACAGGATGAAGCCAAGGGTTTGTCTAGAGGAAAACATAAGTTAGAGAAGTAACAGAAAACTATGAAATTAAAAGAGAGTGAGTGATATAAGCATAACTAGTGACCTGAAAAAGTGTTTTATGACCGGGACATTACCAGAAATTTGTTTCTGTTTTTAGAGCCCACTCTGAAATATTTCATATTTACATATATTGAAAATTTAACTGCTAATATCGTACAATAATTTTTAATTGATAGCCTTAATGATTTGAATTTTAGGCTGAAATCTTCCCGACTCGATACTAATTTCAAATTCAAAAATTAAAAATCTCAGGACAATTTCACTATCGAACTTTCAAAATTGAAAAATGTAATATTGGAAGCCTTGCCAGTCAGTTTCAGAATTAGGAATTTGCGATTCAATAATTTTCGACTTGAATATTCTAAATTGTTTGGTTTCAGTTCAAAGCGGACAAAATTGTCTGTTTTTTTGAAATTCTTTGCAACTGTAGAATATCAAATTGAAAGGCCTAATATCTGCACAATTTTCAGTTTTAGGGATTCGTAAGTGAACCATTTCGAATTAAAGGTCCCCAGAATATATTCAATATAATAAGGAATTAAGAGAATAATTTGTCAAATTCAAGGCAGACAAATGAAAGGATTTTGAATCTAGGCATTGAAAATTGCATTATTTTTTTCAAATATTTCAAAATATCAAATATTTCGGATTCATCTTTAAAAAAAAATCTCGAATTGAAAGGATTAAAACTGGGCAATTTCAAAAATTTGGAATCATGGTGATCTTGTTTTGTATTCTTTCTTTTGTTTTTTTATTTTCAACGTAATTTCTAAAAATCGTTTGATTTTCAGTTAAAGATTTAAGTAAATTAATCGTTAAGAATTGAAAAATATTTTATTGGAAGATTTAATGAATGAATAATAATTCCAAGTGAAGTGTTGAAAATTGAACGATTTGATATTGAAAAGTTCAAAATTGTTTCGCTTAAGATCTAAGTTGATAAAAATTAAACTATCTGAAATCAATACTTCAGTAATTAAATAATTTTTTTAATTTTGAATCACTACAATTTTAGAGTTCTGAATTTTAATGTTGAACGGTGAATTTTCAGTTTCACCATTCATAAGCTTTAATTTTGCAATTACAATTAAAATAGTCAAATTTTGAAAAGTATAGTTAATAATTTGAAAGTCGTTAATTTTTGAATGATTTAAATTCTATTGAGATGATTGAAATTTTAAAGGGTTTGAATATGAAAAAAATGAGTATCACAATTCTTGATAATCAAAAATGTTTTGAGTTTCAAATGGAGTTCCGATTCATTCAATTTTCAAGGTTCTGCAGTAGATTTTTTTTCATTTAAATGTTTTTTTTTCAAATAGTTCAATTTTAAATGCGCATAATTGACAACTTCTCTAATTTAAACGGTGAAAATGACGATGAATTCATTTTTTGTTCAGAAAATTTGTCCAATCAATTTTAATGTTAGATTAAAATTTTGTTTCATGTAAAAAAAATTTGAAATTTCAGAATTTCAGAGGCATTGTCTTTGATACATTCAGTTTAGTTTTCAATTTCAAATGTTCAAATTTTAATCGCTTCGAATGGAAAGTTATTTCAAGTGAAAAGTTTTGAATTTTGACTTATTCAATTTTAATCACTTTTAATTAGAAATAATAAAATTTCATTTCTTTCGAATTTCAAATGATCTAATTCCTAAAATATTAATCTGTAATTGTTTAATTTTGAACCCACTAAAATTGCCTTGTTTTCCAAATTCTAATCGGAAATCACTCAATTTCAAGATTCTTCAATTAGAAAAAAAAGGTTAAATTTCAAGCTCTTTAATGAAACTTCAATTTTCGAAATTTCAGTCTGTAATTTTTTAATTTTGAGAGCTTCTGATTTGAAAATTTTCAATTTCAAACACCTCCAATTTAATTAATTTCAAAAGATTTTATTCAAAAATGATACGAGTTCAATGCCTTTTCATTCCATCCGAAATATTGTCCTTCTTCCAAAATTCTACCTGATCTAAAATTGTTTGATTTGGAACGACTTTTCAAAAGCATCACCTGATCAACAATTTTATTTTCGACGTTGGCCAAAAAATTTAATTAGTATGAAATGCCCTGATCGCATACCATTAAACAGCTGTTTTTTCCAAGGACTAAGATCAGGAGGTACTCCACACGTGACTGCTTCTGTAAAGAAGTGGGTTAAATCTATTTTCTTACTAGAAAAAATAAAAAACCAGTGTAGATTTTTACATCACTGGGAGGATATAAATTTTTTCCGAACAATATTATGAATCAAACAGAAATTAATATTCACTTCCATTCAAAAAGTCCATTTAATAAACTTCAAAACACTCTAACATATTTTAGATACAAAATTTTACAACTTGAAATTTTAATGTTAAATAATATTGTCGAGGAAATCAGGAGTCTAGAAAAAAAGATTATACGAATTGCTTTTATTCAACTTTTGAACAATCTTAAAAATTGTAATTTACCCACAGTGGAAGCGTACAGAGGTAATTTAAGTAGACTATCCATTAAGAAATTTAATATCTTAGAAAGGAACCAATCCTTGCTACCTACGTTTGATAGAGAAGATTTTGTTTAAAGTTTATCAAATAAAATTATTTCAAAAAATGTAATTGAGATTCCATCCTCAGGTGGGAATTTTGTCATGCCATACACCAAAAAAACTCTACCTCTAACTAACTTCATCTTGAGTGTTGAAAGTAGTTTCTTAAACATTTCTGAAAGAAATCTAAATTGCTTTAGAAATAACTCAACATTCATTATAAAACCAAAAAAACTTGCATCTAAAATTATTTGGGATCCAAACCAAAAAATCTTGGAGCGTAAATTTGAAGAAACAAAACTATTCATGAAAAATAATCTAAATTTTCTCAAAACTAGAGCAGATAAGGGTAAAACTACAATCTTTATTGAGAAAGCTGATTATAACAATAAAATACTAAACTTATTAAATGGTCAACAAACTTATGAGATTGTTGAAAATACTACAAAACATATTCAACTTGAACTCATCATTATGATAAAAGAATGGTGGGATAATTCTTTGATAGACAAAAAATCACATAATTTTTTCAGATGCACGAATGGACTACCACTCCTTTTCTACGTTCCAATAAAATTACATAAAAAAGATTTACGACTAAGAACTGTTGCTTTTTCTATGTGTTCAGCCTTATATAGTTCATCACAATACCTTAAAATAATTCTTACCAAAATTTGTAGTAGTTCACAACATACTGTTAAAGACAGCTGGGATTTTTTGAAAAAAATTAAACATCTAAATATTCTAGAAGATGATGCAATTGTAGCACTTGATGCAGTGTCAATGTTTTCTGACGTTGACCCTAAGGTAGTTTATAAAGTAGTTGAAAAGAATTGGAATTAAATCAAAAATAATGCAAAATAAAACTACCAAAAATTCATCGAAGCTATTAGATTTTGCATTAGTAACTCTTATTTTTAATTTAATTACACTAGTTTACAAATTTTCGGTTCATCGCATGTAGGGGGGAGTGGGGATACTTGAACCACTTATTTTTCAAACCACTTTTTCTCCCAAAATTTCAATAATTTATTGCACTCTTTTGTAGTGGGATGAAATACTAAACCCTCATCTACATTTTATTTAATTATTGTCTAATTTCGCAGATTTTCTAATTACTAACATCAATCATTTGGTTCAACTATCCCCACCGGTGGGAATACTTGAACCGCTAGGAATAAAAATATTTGCTCGTGCAGATGATCCGAATAGTACTTCAATTAGTTAAAAATGTTACATCGTGCTAGTGTTAAAACAACTATATTAAAAAAAAAGAATTTTTGTGAACTTCGTGAACTTCGTTTGATTTTTACATAAGTACAGTTTTTTCATTAGTTTGTTGCTATCAGTTTTCACTTTTTTGTTTCATAAAATAGCAGCAACATTCCAAAACGCTTTCGGAATAGTTCAACAAAATTATCCAAAATTTTGACCTGAAACGCTTTCTATGACATTTTTCTAGTTACGCCACTAGTCGCATAAAAACCGATATCCGCCGTTGCTAATTGTCCATGCATATAGTCTAACAAATTGTTTTTTGACGTGCGGATGTAAACCACTCAAAAACAAACGTTGTGAACGAAAATAAATCAACAAAAGCGAATTTTCAGAGTGGATCAAGTATCCCTGCAAAAAGTGCTTCATGCATCCCCACAGGTAGTCAGCGAATTGCGAATGATCTCAAAATTAGCCAAAAAATTATTTCGCAAAGAGATCTTCAGGGAAACATCAGAATATAGATGAACTTACGACAAAAGTGAATCTTGTGTAGTTCAAAATCATTTGTCGGCTGTCACGAACTTTTTTCATAAAAAGTCGGTGTCACGAATTGGACAAAAATAGTGACACTTTTGGTTATGTCCCAAATATTCATAGTAAAAGTGACTCGGACGTCACTGGAAACATGTGTGAGATTGGCTGACTAATGGAACTAACTTATCGTACCAACCTGGTGCAAAAATACGTAATCAGTAAAAAAATATCCCTGGTGATTCAAGTATCCCCATGGTTTAAGTATCCCTACTCTCCCCTATCTGACAGAAAAAGTGTTTTCTAGATTAATTTTTGGGCCGCTGAAATAGAAAATTACACTAGTTTATTTTTCCGGTGCAGCATTTCCAAGAAATTTGCAAGAAACGTGTTTTGTGGCTCTTCTTCCAGTTATCTCGAGAACGGTTGATCCAACATAAACTGTATATCATTCGAAAGGTCGTATGTTCTTCTTCTTCCCGACGATATACTGTTTGCGTCAATAATCTGGGAAACGCTTCTTTGGAAGAATAAATTAGAGTCATTTTGTTTTTCAGCGACCCAAACTTAGTTCAGAAAATACTTTTTCTCTCAGGTACACGCGATGAACCAAACATTGGTAAACTAGTGTTATACAACTTATAAACAGAAATTTGTTACCCCGGTGGGTTCTCATATATCATCAATGTTAGCAGAATTGGTTATCCAAAACATAGAAGAGGAAATTACAGAAAAACCAGTTTTTAAAGACTTATCTTATCATCGTTGCGTAGATGACACTTTAGTATGCTTACCTAAAAGCCAAATGTATAAAATTTTGGAAGAATTTAATAATGAAGGTAGGGTCAATCGCAGTATGAGGTTATGAATTTTGAATACACAGCCACGACCGAAGAAGGTTTCAGATAATTGTTAATAGATGAGAGAAAAATTATTTTGTCAGCAATCGAGAAGCAAAGTCATGACGTTCTTATTCGGCTGTCATACCAAGGATGTATGGACTGCCTAAATCAATATATAAATCCATAAACCTGATTTTTATCTAAGAATTATAATTTCCACTATTAATAGTGACATTTATTCAATGGCTTCTTTTTTTATCTTCTATACTAACACAAGTAACCGGTAAAACTCTTCATCATGTAAGAGATAGTCACCAATTTCTTATTGATTTGAAGTATTTAACTATTCCCAATGACCATACGAGGGTCACTCAACAAGTACTTAGCCTCACCGCCCGATGGCCCTGCTATTACGAAAGAGTTTTACCATCGTGCAGTACATTCTTTTAGTAGTCTACTGTCAAAGTTTCAGTCAATTTCCTTTATTAGTTTTGTTTTAATAGCCTTTGGAAGCGAGCGTGTCGGTCAGTTTTACAAAAATGGAAAAAGAGCAATATCGTTCGGTGATTCGATTCT
>JAUMHM010057084.1:0-14711 GCA_032362435.1 Melikaiella ostensackeni
GTTTTGCACACGATTGAAACCCGAAACACCTCTTTTCATCATAATGAATCATCGTGAAAGCATTAAATCTATTATTTCGAATTATGTTTTCTTACAGCCAAATTGTTAGTATTTTCAGTAATCTAGTTGAATTTAAAAATAGAATTCTTAAAAATTTGTTAAAAAAAATTGATAATATGTTTTATTATTGAATTTTATCTGGCCAAAAGCCGTACCATTAAAATGATGTAGATTAGCTTAATGTTTGTATATAATTCATTGACTTCATTTGAATGCATTTGTTTGATAAATTTAATATAAACATTCTAATTCGAACTCACTGTTAATAAAAGTTTGTATGTAATTAATACATTTCAAATGATGGTAGCATGTGGATCTCATGGAGAACAATCTTGTTTCTTCCTCTATTTATTACAGCTTGGCCACCAAAATTTATTGAAATAGAAGACACTCAATATTAAATACAAAGTTCATTCTTTTACAATGGTGGAGTCCATGTCACGTGATCACAAGAATCTTTGTGCTTGAATGGGATTTGCGTGTAACTTGGTGTCATCAGTCCTTTAGTAGTGAAGAAAATCTACAATAAATATTTTTGGAAAATTCGAAAAAATGGCGAAGATATGCGACTTTGATTTTTTTAACCTTTTTTTGGAAACATATCTTTGCTTCTAATTAACTGATGTAGCTGATGTAGTTCTGTAGATTTCATCGTGGGCCAGCCAGTAGTTTAGAAGAGAAAAATTCAAATGAAATGTCCTGCATGACGAAATTTCGCGGGATAGCGTGGAGGCCGCCCGCCGCGGCGCGGCGGTGCCGGTTTCTATTCGTGTTTCGCATTGTTATCATATTTTCACGATTTCAAAAACGCGTTAACCTGAATGGTGAAGCGGTGTACATCACATTGGCGTTCCGTCCGCAGATTTGACCACTTCGTGAAGTACAAGCGGTGAAACGAGTTCGTTTTGCTCCATATTCTCGATATTGGCTGAAACTAATCATCATGCAACTCTGCTCATGACAACTGAATTAATTTACGAGTATTCTTCATTAGTATTCAATTGTTGTTTGTTTATAGATATAGAGTACTGTCGACTGTATTCATACCAGCGTTCTAAGATTTTGATCTTTATTTATCGCTAAATATTTATTTCCTTGTTTCCTGTATTTTTCACTCAAATTTGGTCTCAGTTCATTCAAAAATGCCTTTTAAAACATTTATATTAAACATTTTTTATTATTTTCGCCAAATGAAGGTCTACATGTGCTTTACAAGTTCTATAGATTTCGTGGTATGGTCGAATATTACGAGGTATCAAGTAAGCATTTTTTAATTAACGATGATTGTCTTGTTCCATGCCAAATTCAAACTTTAATGTAAAAAATGTAGTCAATTCCGAGAATAGATTGGCCTTTGATACACTCTTTCAGTGTCAAAAACTGAAGGTCAAGTTTGTTACTCAGCCATTTTGAATAAAAATTCAAAAAGATAGAGCATTTTCAAAATTTTTAAGACCATTTTTTCAATAATTCAAGAGTTATATGTACGACGTTCGTAGTACTCGGATGGTCGAACAATTTATCCTGATGACTTTTTTCGATGAAAAAAAATTATCAAAGTTATAGCATTTACAAAGTTCAAAAAAACGAACGAAAATGAAAATTTTAAGCCAAACAATGCTCGATATAAAAAAAATCAAGAAAAAGAAAACGTTGCTTTCTGACAGCAGAGCATCAGACCGGCAATCGGAAGACCTGGGTTCGATTTCGAGCGGAGCGAAAGAGGATCTTTTGTCACAGATTATTCTTAAAAACTATTTGAATTTTTTTTGAAAACTCGAAAATTATAATTTTATAATGCAAGATACGGAAAAAGTTAGAATATCAAAGTTGTTTTCTTTTACGAAGACCTGCAAGCTTTCTTCTAGTCTTTTGTTGGTAGGAGGCATACTTTGTTGCGGACGATATTAGAAAGATATTCGATGACTTAATGTTTGTTTGTATCCTCAAACAAATGAACTTTTTGAACAAATAACGAATAATTGTTTTTTATTGAAGAAATATTAATATCGAATAAATTTTTTACAATTTGTTAATAAGAATTAGAGTTGATGATTCATAATAAGCTGACACAGTTAGATAAGTTCGAATGACTAAGTAAAATATCATCTAGCTGAAAAAGATTATTATGAATTACCAACTCCAATTGTTATTAAAAAATTGGAAAAAGTCTATTTGATGTTATTATTTCTCATTAAAAAAAAAATTATTCTTATACGAAAACTCTTCAACATCTTGAACATAAAACGAAGAATCGTTTCCTTTTAAAAAAATATTAACATCGAAGAAATTTTCTACAATTTGTTAATAAAAATTCCAGTTGTTGATTCATAACAAGCTTCTACAGTAAGATGAGTTCGAATGCCTAAGTAAAATATCATCTATCTGTGAAGGCTTATCATAAATAACCAACTCCAATTGTTATTAACAAATTCGACCTAGTTTGTTTGACGTTAGTATTTTTTATTTAAAAAACAATTATTTTTATACAAAAGCTCTTCAACATCTTGAACATAAGATGAAGAATCGTTTCATATTGAAAAATATTAATATAGACAAAATTTTTTCCGATTTGTTAATAACAATTCGAGTTGTTAATTCATAATAGGCTTCTGCAATAAATAATTTCGAATGACTGAGTAAAATATTATCTAACCGTAAAGGCTTATTATGAATTAACAACTTCAATTATCATTTACTAATTGGATAAAGTTTGTTTGATGTTAGTATTTGTTATGAAGAAACAATTATTCCCAGGCCAAAACTCTTCAACGTCTTCAGTATGAAACGAGGAATCGTTTCTTCTCAAAAAATATTCATATCAAATAAATTTTCTCCAATTTGTTCATAACAATTCGTGTTGTCAATTCATAGTAAGTTTTTGCAGTTACACAACTCCGAATGACTATGTAAAATATCATCTAGCTGTAAAGGCTCATTATGAATTAACAACTCCAATTGTTATTAACAAATTTCATAAAGTTTGTTCAATATAGTCCTTTTTATTAGAAAACAATTATTCCTAGACAAAAACTCTCAAAACTCTTTAACGTCTTGAACATAGATAGAAAAATCGTTTCTCATTAAAAAATATTAATATCGAACAAATTTTCTCCAATTTGTTTATGACAATTCTAGTTTTTAATTCATGATAAGCTTCTACGGCTAGAAAACTCCGAATTATTGAGTAAAATATCATGCAGCTGTAAAGGCTTATTTTAAATTACCAACTCCAATGGTTATTAACGAATCGGACAAAATTTGTTCCATATTAATATTTCTTTAATAGAAAAAAAATTATTTCCTAATAAAAAAATCTTTAGTCTTGAACATGAACCGAAGAATCGTTTCCTACTGAAAAATATTGAAATTGAATCAATTTTCTTCAATTTGCTAATAAATATTCGAGGTAATTCATAATGAGCCTCTACATTCAGATGACAGGGAATGCCTATATCTACTACGTCAACAATCTGTAAAAATTTATTATAAATTACCAACTCTGATTTTTATTAACAAGTTGCAAAAACATTCCTTCGATAATTATATTTTTCATAGAAGCAACTTATTCTTTGACCAAAAAATGTTAATCTGCTATTAAAAATATAAATATCGAAGATTTTTTATCTTATTTTCTTTTTTTAAAATAATAATTGGAGTTCTTTAAGGATGAATCTTTTATAGCTCAAATAAGTGTACACAGTCAATCGAACCAGATTATATGTGCAAAAAAAATTTTTTTTCTAAAATATACGAATATTTTTTAATTATTTGTACAATTTGTTATAACAATGTAATCAAAATTTTGAATGGATGAGTTGATGAATTTTCCAAAGTCAAATAACATTATCAAGTATTTAAATAATATTTTACATGGAGGGAAAAAATCCTATACAAATTCCATACAGATATCAAGTTAAAAAGCAACACGAGAACGAGATGAACTAAAACAAGAATGTTTACAAATTCAATAAAAGAAGAGGAAGCAAAACAACTATTTTTAAGAGGAACTTCCGTTGCAGTAACGGTTTAAAGAAATTTAGGAGAATTCACAAGAATTTAATCGTCCTCATTCATCATCAAAGTCATCATATCTTCAAAGAATTCAAACAGGTCTTTCTCTGCAATCCTGAATTGAAGAAAAGTTTTCCAGGCGCTTGATTGTACATCCGCAGCTTAGTTCGTCCATCCCTTGCGAGTTTTCGTGGTTGTGATTTGTATCAGTGTCAGCAGATCTTTTTTCGAAAATTCTATTTCCTGTCTTTTCTATCTCCTTCATTGCTCAATTCGTTATAGCCTGGCTAGATGCTATTAGAGCCGTGGAGGTTCCATCGTCGCTTCTCGTCCTGTTATACTGGTCACGCGAAGGCATGACAGTTTTTTTTAGGATCCCGAACAGTCTTGTGATTCTGCCTCCTCGTGCCATCATGTCGAGATGCTGGCAATGTGCAAGGTCGGAAAGATTCTTCAATACTTGGCAATTACCACTCTCCTGCAAAACGTGATGTTGAAGGATCAGAAAGAGTTGTGAGAACTCTTCCCTGCTGTTGCAAATCCTTTTGGAGCGCTTGATATCGACATATTCTGTAGGAAGTTCTGGAACTCGAACGATGGTTTCAAAAAGTTAGAAGAACCAGTTCGCCTGTCGGTACTGCAACTCTCTTCATTGCCCAATTCGTTATAGCCTGGCTAGCTGTTATGATTGCCGTAGAGATTCCATCGTTGCTCTGTCTAATGTTATACTGGTCACACGGAGGCAAGACAGTTTTTTCAGGAGCTAGAGCATCTCGAAGAAATGCTCTTTGTGAAAATCACGTCCTTGACGTGGAACCTGACTTAGGTCAGGAAACTCTCGCTCATGAACCCTTCAAGGTGATATTCCCAAAAGGGAAAGAATCGCATGTTGAGCGATGTAGAGGTGCATTAATCAAACCGGGAAGACTCACCTGGTACACAGATGAATCCATAGACTCCCAGGGTACTGGAGCTGAAATCCATGGGGGAATACCCAGGGCTGACATTGCAAAAGCACTGGGCAAATTTTTCTCTATATTCTAAGCTGAGGTAGTGGCAATTAAATCTTGTCTTGAGGGGGTTTGTGCGCAGGCATACAAAGACCAGCATATATACAATCATTTCGATAGCCAGGCTGCGCTTAAGGCTCTTGAATCACAAGAGGTTACTTCCAAATTAGTATGAAAGTGCCTTTAGGTTCTCCTTCATGCATCACCAGACAACTGGATCAAACTGATTTGGGTGCCCGGCCTTGAAGACATCGTGGAAAACGAGGAGACGGATAAATTGGCAAATAAGGGAGCTTCAATGCCCCTCATTGGACCTGAACCCTACTGTATTATATCGCATGCCGTTTCCAGGGAAGCGATCGAGGAGTGGATTTGGGTCGCACATGCGAGGCAGTGGGAGGAAACCAAGGAACTGATGCACTTGAAGAAGTACATCAAGCTTACCTGCAGCCCGTGCACCGGTCTTTTTGACCGGGGCGGGGAGCTCCCCCTCCCTTTCCATCTTACCCTATGCATGCCCGAAGGTTCAGCTCTTCAGTAGTCTCCTAGCCGCCATCAACGTGGGTGAGGTGAGTGTTTAGATCGTTTTTCTTCTATTGGTCGTACTGTTTCACGTAATGTGTCTCAGAAACAGGGTCAAGAATGCCGGAGCGTACGCTGAACGTTCTGGTTTTCCCCGGTCCTTTTGACCGGGGTGTACCTTGAACGTTTTCCTTTCCTCCGGTCTAAAATACCCACTCGTGTGTACTCAATTATTTTTCTTGTTGAACAGTGACCAATATTCCCATCTGATAGAAGGATGGACTTACTTTTCTGATGGTGTGGGTGTCAAAATGTACTTTCATTCCATGTTATGTTTTCTGGGTTTTTGGACACTTTTTTACGAGAAAAAAATGGCAGAAAAGCTTTCAACTAGGGGCTCCAAGTTCCGAGTTAATGATCCCGATTTTGATGAAACCATCCGCAGTGTTTTGTTGGATGGAGATGATGAGGAATTCGCTGCTGACAGTGCAGATGAAGATCTCCTTATGGACGCCGATGACGACATTGACGTCGCTGATTATGAGCCATCATCGGCGGATGATTAGGATGATGATACTGACAGTGATAAGGAAAAGTTGAACCCACGATCGTAACGTGACTTCACCGAAGAAGAAATCGTGAGAGCAGCTGAACGAAAAGTTTCCCTCAACATAGCTGAAACTTATCTAGCAGCTGACGGTTTTAAATGACATTCTGAACCAGTTTCCCACCGAGTTAAAACAACGAGAGGGAATATTCTGTCTGGTGTTATGGGCGTGAAAGGTCCTGCTCGAGCACTCGGGGACAAACCAATAGGCAAGCAGCTTTGGGACATACTTTTTGATTCAGTGATGATTGATGAGATAGTCAAATGGACTAACGAGAAACTTACTTCAGCTCGTGAAATAATAAGTGGAAGGCCAGTAACGAATGAAGTCAATCAAAAAGATTTACTGGGAAAGTACCGGGATACTGATGGTGATGAAGTAAATGGCTACATTGCGCTTCTCCTGCTTTCATCGATTCACAAAGCGTCCAATGAAGATCTCAATTTTCTTTTCTCTACCCGGATTTCAGGAAGGCTAATTTTTCGGGCACTGATGAAATTGATGAAATGCTGGTGCCATTTTGATGCCGATATAAATTCAGACAATACATGTCGAAAAAGCCAGCAAAATATGGCCTCAAGGTACAATACCTCACCGATGCCAAAAACTCGTATTTTTATGATGCCTGTGTTTACACGGGCAAAGGCTCAGATGGAATAGGTCTGCCAGAAGAAGAAAAACAACTGTCGATCCCCACTCAATCAGTTATACGACTACTCAAAGGTATAAAAAACACTGGGAGGAATGTTACTGCCGACAATTGGTACTGTTCTGTTGAGTTGTGCAGAGAGCTCACGAAGCAAGGGCTCACTCTGGTCGGAACTTAAAAAAAAATAAGAGGGAAATACCGCCGCAGTTTCAAGCTTCCAGCAAGAGACCTGTGAATGATACCAAATTTGGCTTTTTACAAGATGATATGACACTGTTGTCATTTGTCCCCACAAAAAAATAAAAATGTGCTACAGATCTCAACCATGTTTCACGACAAAGTGATAGATGCTGAAACTCGAAAACCGGAAATGATAATGTATTACAACAAGACGAAAGGCGGGGTTCATGGCCTTGACAGGAAGTGCTCCATTTATTCTTCGAAAAGGAAATCGCAGAGATGGCCTATGGCCCTCTTCTTTCGCATCTGCGATATTGCGGGTGACAATGCCCACATATTATTCCTCTGTTTCCGAGGAAATCCTTCACTCACAGGGTTCAAATTTTCAGAACAGCTGACAATCGAACTAATGACTCCAGATTTACAAAAAAGACGTCAAGAAAATATTAGGCATAACGTGAAAGACCTCATCAACCTTGTTCTCGGCAAAAACAATGCTGAGGCTATCGATGTACCTGGGTAAGTTGTGCAACAAGAAGGTGAGGAGGCAAGCGAACGTCAAATTGAGCCATCACCAAAAAAAAGAAAGACTAGCGGCTATTGTGACTGGAAGAAGAAGCGTAAAACTCAAAGAGAATGCGATATATGTGGTTCTCCAATTTGCGGTGAGCATTCCTAAACGAAGAGAGCATGTCCACGGTGCGCAATACAGATACACGTCTGAACGGCAAACTTCACTGAATTGATCAGATTTTTACTGATAGAAAGCGGCTGTGAACAATGAAGACGGAAGAGTCTGAACTGAATTGATTTTGACTGATTGAAAACGGATTGTGATTTGAAACCTCTTTTTTGTGGGCTGTAGGTACCTCTAAGAGCATTTTCTCTACAGGCTTTTTATTTGTTCACTGAAACTGCCTCTAGTCTAAGATTTTCAAGTAGGTACCTAAACCCATTTTATGAGGCTAGTTTGAAAGGAATTATGTTCTTCTAATTCATATTTTGCTATTTTTGTTTCCTTTTTTATCAGAAAACTCAGCTTTGTTTCACTTCACATTTTCAAAATTATGTTTTTTAATAAATAAGTTAATATCATATTGCCATTCAGCGTACTACATCAATTGTACCTCATGCTTCACGTAATATCACATTCAAGAATGGATAAAACGGAGAAATCGGACGTCTCGGTCAAAAAGACCGAGGTGTACCCTCTGCGTTTCGTAAAGGGGTGTATGGGCTGCAGGTTAACATATTTAAGGAGGTCTAAAGATCTCATGGATATGGAAAGAAGACAGGTAAAGGTTGTGGCGGAGTTATTAACTGGCCAACTGCCACTTAAACAAACATTTACACACAATGAAGTTTGAGGTCGGACCTAGGTGTCATAAATGTGGTCACTCGGAAGGAACAGCGCATCACATACTGTGTGAATGTAATAAGCTTGCAATACTTAGAGAAAGATATCTTGGGGATAACCGCAGTGCTTTGGGTCACTTAATAGTCCTACCCGGATAATAATAATAATAGATGCTAAACATATAGATTACCCTAATGTTTGTATATAATTAACTTACTAATGAAATTCTATATGGAAATAATTCTTTTTGAATAATGACAGCACGTAGCTCTCATGAAGGACAATCTTGTTTGTTCCTTAATTTGAGAGAGTTTAGCCACACAAATTTATTGAAATGAAAGATACTCGATATTAAATACGAAGTTTAATTTTTTACAACATGTATTGTCATTTTTAAGTGCATCATCATCAATCCCGTCTAGATCTTGATCTTTTACGCTGATTCACTGGAGAATTGTTAGAACTAGTACCCACTTCATATGTTTGTTGACGTGCAATATGAATTCCTTGAGAACCCATAACCGCTTGAGATTGGAATGGACCAATACCCACTTCCGGTTGGTGATGACCTTCAGTTTCGTGAAAATTAAGGTACCCTGGAGGTCTTGGAATTTGATTGAGTGGGGGCGAAGCTCCTAATATAACGCCACTAGGATTTTTGTGCACCAAAAATTGTACGCGCCTTGCAGTAGCAACATATGTTCTGAGATGATGATTTTGATGTGGTCGACGATTCTTAGGTAACAAGTAAGCATTGGTTACTCGACTATGACTGTCTTCTTCGATCCCAAATAATAGAGGCGAACCATCTACTTGAATTCGATAGAATGGGTAATTCTCATCATCAGAATGTTCAGTAACGTAATTAAATATACGGTTATAATCACCCGCTCGTGCTAAAGTTTTATTCGCCACGTGAAATTCATCCGGTCGTAAAAGCATTGTGTATGCTGGTGTTGGGGGAATGAGTGGCGGATTCGGGGATCTAGCATGGTATCCATGAATTAATGCTGAAAAAAAAGAATAGAGATCTGTGAAGAATGTGTTGGTAATTTTGACAATTTTGAATAATCATTTAATATTTTTCATGTATATATATTATTGCAAATATATAACTCTACACGGAGAAAATTTGCTCGGTAATGATTACCGAAAGTTGTGGTGAAATTTGGATATAGTAGCAATTCGGTGTAATTTCGTCTAGTATCAGTATTATTTAATAGTTTTTTAGGAGTACATTATGTAATGCGTATTAAAAAATATAAAGTGGGACTGTAATTTTTCAAGTCGTGCAATGTAATAGGTGGAAGGTAATAATTAAGGTGAATAATGTAGTAAATGAGGAAGTATTCAACAGAAAATACTATCAAGAAAATAAAATTTTTCCCAAGATAAATTGGAAATTTCAAAATAAACGCATTAAATTCTCGCATTTTCTTCCGAGAGGCTTCACTTTTACTTAGAGAATTTCTTCAGAGCTGGAATGGACAAATTACGATCCGTTTGGTAAAGACTACAAAGCGCATACCTAAAAGCAAGCTCGCATCAACATTTCGTTCATGCGCCGTAGATATATTCACCCGCCCTAGTTAGGGTCAGTCCACTATGGGAGTCGTGAACGTTGACGTTCGAACGTATATGCGTATTTGGCGTCATACGTACGTTGTTGCCAACTGTCCAAGCAGTTTTACCTTTTCGCTTTTCTCGTTTTCTCGCTGCGACAGTTGGTAACAACGCGCCTATGACATCAAATACGCGCATACGTTCAAGAGTCGACATTTACGACTCCAATTGCGGACTGACCCTTATTTCTTTATCACAAGTGATGATAGATTCTACTGGTTAGTATATGAAGACGATTCAAATCTACTGGGGATTTAAACATGCTATGCGACACTGTCGGCCCCCACGCGAACTAACCAATATGGCCGTGGATAACATATTAAATACGTGTAAAAAATTACGAAAACCAGCAAAAATATAGCTACTAACGATTGTAAAACTTCCATTGAAAAACCTAGAAGAAGCGATCTCGCGTTTTAAATACAGAGTTAAAGGTGCGCCGCTTTCTTTCAGATATGGGCCGCGTATCCCCAGTTTACGGTATTCATTGAATCCTTTTTTTGCTCCCAAGTTTGCAGACGTACATACAAAGAGAAAGAGAAAACGAAATTCGTAATGAAGCTCTTGAAGAATAAAATTGTCTTGAAAATTGCAACTTACCAACAATATTTAAGAAAACCGTGAATACGAGGATGTTGCCAATAAGGATCTTCATTCTTTTTTCCAGATAGATTTCGAACTACGGTCAATGAGAAATTTGGAATATATTCACTCCTATATATAGTATTTATACCTGATTACGAAACTATACTTTGTGTAGTAAAATCTTACGATTTATTAAGATTTACAAACAGCTGAGTGTAGACGACGTACTAGAGGCAACACAATATCTCTTCACCAAGGAAAATGTAACACACTTAAAAACAGGTATTAATAGACCTTGGACTCTATTTGTCTTCGATAAGATATAGTCTGGGCGATATAATCATTTTAGTTTGGTGCTAGTTATAATTATTGTATCAGCTTATATTAATCAAATAGGATTCCTTATTATTTAGCTTTAATTTTTGTTATTTTAAACATTTAATTAATACAAACATTTTTTTTATCAACGTGAATCTTTCTTGATGAGACCTTTTGATGAAGCCCAAGATGCCGACCACTGTTTGCGTTGTACTTTCCTTGGGTTCCATCAATTGAGCCCCAAGGGTTTGTTGCCTGAACCGGGCTAGTTTGTGAGTGTGAGTGTATGTCTGTGTGTGTTTAAGGTGGGTTCCGAATCACCAAAGCCCCGGTTGAAGTAAATAGAAAAAATTCCATTGGTACCGGCACAGGGATCGAACTCCAGGCCTACTGTTCGGAAGCCTGACGCGCTATCGCCTGAGCCACTGGGACTCTAAATTAAAAATTTGCAAATAAAAAAATGTATATGAAGAGGGCAAGAAAAATAATATTTGAATTATTCTCACAAAATTTCTCAATTTTCAATGTCTTAAAATTGCCTTATTTGATTTTTTTATAAATATTTTTTTTTATAGAAGCAAATCTCTAAAATTCTCGACTTTTGATTTCAGAAATCACAAGTACAATCAATTACAATTACAATTACCAGTACATTCTATTTTTTAGAGACTTTACTGCCTTTACTCTTTCTAGTAAAAATAAAGTTCAGTTTTTAGAACTGTTATAGTCCAATTAAATTTATCTAGATGGGTAAAATAATATTGAAATAGTATTTCAATATTCTAAATAAGGTCAATTGAAAAAATGAAAATTAGTAGATATGCATGGGAGGTTACCCTTTTTTGAAAAAGTCTATTCATAACCAAGCAATCATCAAACTGAAATTTAAATGACAACGGGAAACAATGGAAAAAAGCTAAATTCATGGCTTATGAAAAATGGTGTATTCCGAACCTAGCTGTTACAGTTCTGACAATTGTACAATTGTACAATGAATAATTATGGGCTGGAAGTGTGCCCGAAATTATAAATTATTCTAGTGCTTTTTTGAGCTGTACTCAGCAGTTCCGTTCCTGACAATTAAATTGTTCCTTCGAAATTGATAAATTACCGGAAATTTATGAAAAGTTTTGGAAATTTATAGAAAGATAGGAAATTCATGGAAAGTTAGGAAAATTTGCGCAAAGTATGGGAAAATTATTTGAATTTAAGAAGAGGATGCAAGTGTTTGAAACCTTTGGGAACCTGTGGGAATTTTATAAAACTGTAAAAATTGTGGAAATTCTTTTAAAGTTAATAGAACTAGATGGAGCAATGCCTAAAACGAAAGATTTTGCATACTCATAAGCCCTCGTGAAGAGTTTTACTTAGTATGTGTGGTTGGGGTAGAGAGTATGGATCTTCCTATGAGTTTATCGGGGTGTATGATGGCTCTCTGAAGCTCTTCACCTGGGGTGATTGCTAAAGTGATTGATTAACGACCCGTGTCATAGCGGTGTTGTGGGACGAGTATGTCGTTTGAATGAGCAACACGTGACTTCTAGACTGATTTAAAACCTATCTCTTTTCCTGCACATTCCTTACATACCTTACCATATAAATTCCTTGATCCTTGCCAGTATAACAAGGCTAGAACTGAATGAGGTAGACTTACCATGTATAATGATTTTGTTTGAAAGTTGGTTTACCTTTAAGCCAAATCCCTTTGAAGGCAAGCGTAAGTCGTTCGGTTTTAGCCACGTTACACTACCGGGGAACAAGGAATTGATATAGCAAGTGTCAGTAAGGGATGTGCAGAAGAAGAATTGGGCTTTTAGTCAATCTAAAAATCATCACGTGCTATTCATTTACACGACATACTCGTCCCAGAACTCCGCTCCCACTCAAAAGCTCTGGTCAATCTCTTTAGCAATCACCTCAGGTGAAGAGCTTCACAAAGCTATCATACTAAGCCACTGAGCAAATTTCTTCTCGCAGGCCAATTAGTATCCAAAATATTTTGGTTCAGGCATCACTCCTCTTCTTATAAGCAATATCCTCCATACAGCCCTATCCTTGCATACATCATTTTTTTCCTGTACATTCACAAATTGCTTCATGCAAGCTCTTGTGTTTTAACAACTCCTTATAACCAACATAACCAAACGTTGGCGGTAGCATTGCTGCTGACAGGGTTTCCCATGCCAGACAGGCAGAGAACGAAGAGGAAAGGGGCCAAGAAGAGCACCAGAAACCCAGTACTATAATGGAGAATATAAAAAAATATACGGTCGTTGGTCGCTGCCCGAGGAACGCCGGTAGTGGTGAACTGCGTGTTGGACAGGCGGATCTCACCGGAATATCCGAAAGTGCTACTGTCCAGCCAGAAAATCGGCAAGAAGTGGTAAGCAGCAGGACAACATCTGCGCCTGCGGAGGATGTTTCGGTTGGGAGTCCCCAACCGACCACTTCCACAGGGATGCCACGGCAGCGCATCAATTTCCAAACCCATCACGATGAGTACTTGATGCGCTGCCAATTTGAGCACGAGATGGGAGCGACCACCACTTCACTCGACGGGATGGCCTTTCGCCAAAGATTTGTAGCGAATTCCCCTGATATAGTGACAGTAACTGAAGACGACCTAGAACAACGAAGGCGTCAAAAAATATACAAGAACCTCCTCTCTGGAAAAACTATCAACCAGATATGATCAAACGTTGAGAATGCATTCCACCAGCGATTCTGAGGTGCGCAGACTAAAAAGAGAATCAAGTGAACGTCGGAGATGAATGGAGACCTGATCAGATGTCATTTTCGTGCAAAGGCGAGGGGAAACACGTGAGGGGCGAACAACATCGTCTCTTCGTGAGTCTGCATCCTAATCTGGCACATATAGTGACTGAACAACATCTTGCTGATCAATTAAGATCCATTAGGCGGGACCACCTTATATCCTAGGTCGAAATAACAAACATCGAAAAAAAGGTTCGACTACAACTAGCATCTCCTATAACGCACCCTGCGGATGTGGTGGAAGAGGAGGTTCATATGCCCGTGAAAAGACCTACTCTTGCTCCTACTACACTCATTGAAGAGCTGAATCAGGAATGCCTACGTCTCATGGTGTGTTTTACTGAGGCCATCCTCGAGTTTCTAGATTAAGAACCATCTATGAGAAACGGCCTGCCAAAATTTAGAAACAGCAGAGACCTTCTCCGGTTAGTTGGCATACTGAACACCGAGATACTGCCTTGTTCTTGCAGCGGAATATGAGCTTGCAGCAGGTGCAAACTCTTGCGTATTGCGCTGCATTTACGTGTGTCAGGATGATGAGCATAAAACGCAGAGCCCGGGCTGCTAACAACTATGCCCCAAGAAAGATGTCGGACCCTCCATGGAAGTTTTGACTTCGAGGCGAGGTTAGTGAAATAAGAGCAAAAATGGGACGGTTGTACCTACTTCAAAAGGGAAATCGGTCTCAGAGACTAACTCGCCATGTGAAGGAGATTCTTCGTCCACATAACATCAGTTCAAGAGCATCTACAAACCTGGACGAAGTAATTGACTATCTTAAGCAGAGATTCATGGTCCTGTCAGCTTGACTGCGACGATTTAGGAGAGCGACAGCGAGAAGGAATGACAATGGGACCTTCTCGGCAGATGAAAAACGTTTCTATCGCAGACTTGCAGATGTCGAAAACAAAGCTCAAAATCATTGTGAACCACCAAGGGCCGAGAGAGTGGCCAGATATTGGTCGAGCATCTGGAGTACTCATAGGTCAAGTCAGCTGGACACGACGTGG
>JAUMHM010057125.1:0-14709 GCA_032362435.1 Melikaiella ostensackeni
ACTCCTCATCGATCATCGACTGAAGAAGAATCCAATCGTCCGCTTCCAGGGCAATAATTACCTTTCCATGAGATAGATGCAGTTTTTTGCATTTCTACGGACCCAAAATCGTCCTCAAGACATTGGAAAAAAACTGCAGCAGGATGTTTAGTAAGCTTTGCAGTTTCGACTCTGAATCAGAATGAAGCTTTAGGTCATCCATGCAGAGGAAGTGAGTAAGCTGAGAACCAGGCACTCCCACCTCTATGCTGGAACAATAGGACGTGTTGTTGAATGTCCTGATTAGTGAGTTCAGGGCTGAACAGAACCATAATGTATTCATCATTACCCTCCGAGTGAAACGCCTGCTCCTTGGGCACCAAGTTTGCATGACATGATCCACAAGTTGAATCACGAGAGAAAGAATCTTATATATATTTAGGACTTCAATATGGTTCTATAAGCAACGCGACCGCGCTATCGATCGTCAATAAGTCCTTGCAACCACGAGAGCCTTAGCAGCGTCCCTTCCGTGTTTCTTTGAGGACGCTATTTCTCTCACAATATTTGTAGAACAGATCGGATATAATGTCCATGAAATGATTGCAGAGGCTCGAGAGATAGGTCCAGGCACATGATTCTCCAATATATAGCCATTTACTCTGCCTTTGATGGTTCGCTGGCATTTTGGTCATTGTTTGATCCATCAGCAGTTTCTGGTAATAGCGCTTTTCGTTTACCAAGAAGTTCCTGTTATCATGTACTCTCACGTTAGACTTCTGAAAGCGACGTGTTAAGTCAATTTCTGAAACCGATTGCCCTTTCGAAATTGGCACAACTGACTCAGTTTAGCTTCTTGTTTACTGACCTTGCTCTGAAGCAAATACTCCCATGAGGGTTGTAAGATTCTTCTGGGGACGTAGGTCTAGTGCCCAGAGACCTGAGTTTCATGCTTAAGATCCTAGCACACGTGACCGCAGCACAGTATGCAAGAGTCTATATCTTGCTGCAGGAACAGAGGCAGTATTTCGTTGTTCAAACTGCCAACTAACCGAAAAAGGTCGTTGTTGACCTTAAATTTTGGAAGATTGTATCCATCAGATGATTCTTGGTCCACAAAAGCAATAATGGAATGTAGTCGACAGGAAGTGGGGCCTGGTGAATGCAGCCCTTATGACTGTCTACCATGCGAAGTCTTAGTTCTACATCCCTTGGATCCAGCACCTGGTCGCCCACAGCGTCTCGTATCTTAGGCACCTGAACCTTCTTCCTTGCCGCCTACACGGGGTGCATTCTGGCGGTGCTAGTTGTTATTGCACCTTTCTCTTGACTCTTTCGATCTTGACCTCGGACAGGAGGTGACGCCGCTAAATAGAGCGTAACCGTTCAGCTAGATGTTGTTCGGTCATCCGTGAGGCCAGTTCTAAACGGAGTCCGAAGAAGAGACGATGTTGTTCGCTTCTTACAAGCTCACGCTTCCAACAGCGCTCGAACGTAACATCTGACTACGTCTCAACCTTAGATCTGATCCGGTTGATGGTTCTCCTGAGAAGGAGCCTCTCGTTTGCTACTTGACGTCTTCTCCGACCGAGGTCGTCTTCTGTTTATGTCGGTGCAGAGTGGTCCACGAAACCCAAAAAGCGGATCAAAAGTCTAAATTTGAATGAATTTGTACCAAAATTGGTATTTAGGTGTTATAGAGTCAGTGATGACAAATGCGTGCGAGAGGTCTGTTCCAGGGCCTCGCGAAGCACCTGTCTCAATGCGGTTCTGACCAGGTAACAGGTAGATTGTAAAGATTGGAACTTACCTTTAACAGACTTTTTTCACAAGCCAGTATATTCTTTGTTGTAATAACTTTTCAGAATGATTCTGAAGCCATGGTGTAACAAGTATACAGAATATCCTAATGTTATAAATAACTGTTATAATTAATTAAAAAAACATCACAAAATATTGTTTTAGTTCAGAATATGTTTTTCATATGCTTTCACAGTCTGAAACTGTTTAAATTGATTTTTGAACTACAAATAATTCGTTCTCAAACGTGTAAGTGCAAAGATGCACATATACTGTGCATTACAATTTTTTCTAAATTATCGTAAAACACTATTTCCCGGCAGTATCCAGCTCTAATTTTTTTTCAAAACATTACTTATATATCTTCAGAATTCATTGGCGACCTCACTTTTATCGACAATGTGCGGCAAAATTACTCATTTGTTATAACATTTTCAATTTCATATTCATTTTCAGCTATAAGGCATAATTAAATAACGTTATGAATGTTGATAAAAATCTTTCGTTAAATGTCATACTAAGTAAGATAATATAATATGCTGCAAATATAAATCATAGTTTCTTCAAATTTTTTTATTACTTTTTACACGGCATCTCTCAAACTTAGTAATGGCTATTACATAGAAATCGTTTTTTGAAGTTGCGGAACTGCCATGGGCTTAGAAATAATAAAAAAATTATTGAATGTCAATTTTTTTTTGCTTTTATGATGTTTAGGTATTGCTTAGTGTATTAATGAATTTTTTGTTTTTAATTTTAAAGTTCAAATATCGACTTTGGACCAGCTTTTTGGGCTTCGTGGACCATTGTGCGCTGATTTCGCGAATTTCACCACAAATTTTCGATCAAAGGCATCCTGTCAAAAGGAGTGGGGGACACTCCCATCTCGTTCACAAATTAGCAGCGCATTGAATACTCATCGTGATGAGGTTGAAAATTGATGCGCTGGAGCAGCTCCTGCTGAAGTAGTCGAACGCTCATCCTCGCCCGAAGCATCCTCAGCAGTCGTTTCTGATGGTCTGACACATGCAGTCTCATTTCAGTTGGGCAGCCTGATTTCTTTTTCACCCCTATATTCGCGGACTGAGTTTCAGCTTGAGGAGGGATTCGAATCACCACAACCTCAATAAAATTACACACAAAAATTTCCAGAGATACCGGCTCAAGTTTCGAACCCCGCACCGCTAATATGAAGCCCGTGCATATTGCCTGTAACTGAAATTACGATAGGATGAATAGCTGCAAGTTTCACATTCCTCCATATTGTTTTCACTTCATACCTTAGCTCGCTATACTCATGGACTCATAGTCGATTGTTCGGGATATAATGATCTGGATAGTTAGAACACGGTAATAGATGTAGTTTCCGCGTTCTAAAAAGAGCACTGTAATGTATCTTTCTGAGCCATTACGCGACAACCATTAATCATGTGCTCGATGGATTCGTTGGTATCTTAACACAATCGGCACCTGTCAACCACGCCTTGATGTAACACGTCTTTGCAATATTTTCTGGTGCCAACAACTCTGTCCTGAATGACCATCATGAAAGCCTTCGTTTTCGGAAACGGGACGCCCTTTTTCAGCGAAATTTTGATGCCTTTCCAGTTACTTTATTTTAGTCTAACGTTTTAGGGTGCTCGCCATGAAAAGCTTTTTGCCTCCATTGTGTTTCTAATTCCCCTATGGTTTCTGCGCTGATATTCAAGGCTTCCGCTCAGGACAAATTCAAGGACATATAATCGAGATCTGCTTCACAGATGGTGTTTTGAAGCTCAACACCTCACTTGCTGTAAATATAGTGTCGCGACTGTATAACTTGTGATTTGCACAGTTGCTTGACATCTACAACGCCTCTACCTTCTCTAGGTCGTGGTACAACTACCCTTTCAATCGCCAAATTTCTGTGCTCCGTTCGATGCATAGTCATTTTAACGTGGATGGTTCTGTTTATCCTTTCAAAGTTCTAACATTTGTTGATCCCAGAGTAGTTCGTGAGAAGAGGGATGGCGTAGGTGTTGATAACCCTGATTTTTTTGACCGAGTTTATTTTTGCTCAAACACCCGACCAGTAGTCAGCCATGTCTTCCAACTGAGCAACTTCAGTCTCTTCCTACAAATTTTCCTCTTTACTAAGTTCACGATAGAACCCTGTTTTATTTACCCGAAAGTTTCGATTTAGTTGTCTTGCACTACTCTCATTGTACCAACGCAGTCTAGCAGTGAGAACATCAAGTCTCTGCCGTTGGGAGTTAAAGTCTCATCCAATATTGCTGGTGTCAAATGTCTTGATTCTCGAGGGTGATGATTTTAGTAACATGGTGTATCAGTTATCTGGGAATATTTTCTTTTATCGTGTATATTGTCTTGATAAACCCAATTTGCCCCTCACTTTTCTGACACCCATATCCAACTTGATTTTACTTGGTGGATCTCATTCCCTTCCTGGGGCAAAGACTGCATATGTTGTCCTAGTTCTACGGCCCGATGTCTAGCAGCTGCCTCAGCTGCAAAATACACAAGAGTTTACATCTGTAACACAGTTAGCTCTGCGTGAAAAGACATAGACATAACCTTGTTATTTAGGTGCCCTATCAGTGCATGCAGATCCCTCGTGATGAACATCTTTGGCAGAGAATGCCTTTGTGTTGATTCTATATCTCTGAATTCTAGTAAAGCTAGAACTTCCGATTTCTTGCTATTGTGAGAGAAAAAGTTGTTTTTAATGTCTCATCAAAATTATGCGAGAGAAACTAGAACATATGAAAAAGTAGGTGTCCCGATACACCTAAAAAGTACTGTGATTTATACTATAAGTTCAAATTCATATCAATCATATCGGTATCTTTTAGGAGTATCGGGACACCTACTTTTCCATATGTCCTCATTTTTCTCGCATAATTTTAATAAGACATTAAAAATAAATTTTTTTCTCACAATAATAAGAAATGTTTCAAAAGCGTGTACATCATCGGGTGCTTATACCAAATTCATGATCCATATTGCGTTTATTTAATTTTCCCTATTTTTACAGAAAAACTTTACATCTATTATAATTACAAAAATTTTTAAATTATTTTTTTATAATAAGTTATAGAATTTCCAGATGCAGAAACTGTGTATTCCTTTCTTGAAATCATGCAAGTATGAAGAATTTCATAATCATCAATATTATCAACAGAACTATTCCTTCTCCACATTCATTTGCTTAAAATGTTGCTTATTGATTCAGCTTTCGTTTACAAAAAAAAATAGAAGTAGAAGAAATTGGGCATTAAATGTCGAAATTCTGACTCATTCTGCAAGTACAGTATTGGTGTCCATGCAAGATTTTAGCATCAGTTTGCAACTTTTTAATTTTCAATTATTGCTGATTAAGATGTTGAGAGAAAGTGGATTTTAATATTAAGGTCATATCATATTAAGGTCAAAATCAGCTGCCAATCACCAAAACATCGGTCACCTAAGAGTTGAGCAGCCTGCTGCTAAATGATGGGGCAAACAGCTACATAACAAACACCCTCATACTTGAGATTTTCCCTGCCTGGATAGTAAGAATTCAAAGCTCTGTCTATGGAGGGGAGAACTTCTTCGGGAAACAGAAGAGTTCGTTATTGTTATCCAGAACGGGTAATCAACACGAGGAACTACCAGACGCACGTCCTCAATATTGAGGTGGTTTTTGACAAGTGCCGACTAAAGCAGGAGATCCTGATCGTGTGGAGGATGGAGGAAGTGCCAATTCACCTGATCGTGATCTCCTCCACAGGGAACGTTCATGCGATGTGCGCCCAACGCTTGGGAGACTTGAGAGTTGGGAAATTTTTATAAAATAGGCGATATTGCTGAACATTTGTGTGTGCGTCATCCGCCATCAGTAATATTTTTGTGAATAATCGTTGATCTCAGTCTCTCTCAGTAGGATAATGGGGATGATGACGAATGCACGGAAAGTGTACAAGGTGAAAAGTGACGTCGTTCGTGAACTCGGGAGCTAAACGACTCCCCGACCTGCTTGAGTATGGATATGAATGATCGGAACCCTATAAACTGGCTCTCTGATGCATGCGGTGAGAGTAAAATCACTAAGCATGCGTGGCGCCCTGTTGGAAAAAGTAGCCTCTGCTTCAGACGACCGCGCAGATGGAACTACAAAATTACCGTCGGATCTCGTCCTGAGCGATTTTCTAGGACGTCTTTCTTGTATTAAAGCAAGCAGCTCTCGCAAATATGGTGGTTCGCCCCTCATCCACACCTTGATTACTAGAACACAGAGATGCAACTCCATCATTAGTACACATTAATCCAACCGGATTGATCGACCGTGAGGAAAATTCGGTAAAAATTTTTTGGTACCGAACGCGTATCTTAAGCAAGAATTTTCCACTCTCTGTATCTTCTTCTTCAAGGTCGCCCGTAGCTCGTGAAGGCGTGAACAAAAAGGGAGAGAATTTAAGATTGGCCTAACACCAATTTGATGTTTTGCGGCAGCGAGCGACGGAAAGGATATAACTTCCTCAATAAGATGCAAGCGGCGTTTAACTTTTTAGTAACGTGCTCCTCGAAGTTCAGTAAAAGGTCCATTATGAGACTTAAGTTTTTTGCACTGAGGACAACGAAAAGCTGCGAAGAGTTAATGCTAATGATAGGAAAACGTTTCCGGTGAAGCTTACCGATCGGTAGAAATTGTTTAAATAAATAATTTATAACATTGAAATAAAACGCTGCAGGTGGAAAAGAGGTGTTATTTCAAAATCTGATGTCCTACACGTTATTCCCAAATCAGAAAAAATGTTATAATTTGGTACTATTCTGCAAAACTGTTAATTAACATTACTTTAACAATATTTTGTTTAAACTAATCTTTCGCATTCAGGTGATCTTTTTTAGATTTTTCAGATAAGTGTAAGTATGTGAAAAAATTGTTTAAAGGACTTTGTTGTTAAAAATGTAAAAAATTTTGGTTATATCTAAAACTTATTTTTCTTTGAGAACAATTACCTTCAAGGTAATTCACAAAATGATTTGTTCACAGAAATTTTTTCCCAAAAAATTATATTGCTTTTAAAAAATCTCCCCTCACCACTCCGTCATTTTCAAAATTCGAATTCGAGAAAAATTGTTTTTGAATACTTTCAGCCTTTACTTATAAGGATCTGTCAAGAAAAATCGACTCAAACATTTTTTATAAAAATTAAAATTCATTGAAGCGTTGGCTTCTCCGAAAACAAGCTAGCTTTAAGTAACAAATTAATATCTTGTAAACTGTTAGTCGCAGGGGGTCCAAGCGAACGTGTTAATTTTTAAAAAAACTTTCCTTCATTTTATCAAAAATGCACGCACTGGTCTGACAGGGTGTAAGGAATGAAGCCATTTTGTTGGTCACTTATGGTAACTTTCGTCAACTTTTTTAAGGCGCTCCGAAAGAAACTTTCGCCAGGGAATCTTTTCATTACTACATACAATTTGCAGATATATCTTTAAAGTAAGCATATGAAAGCTTAAAACAATTGAAAAATTGAAACTTATATGCATATGTTATGGGCGAAGCCCGGAGTGCCGGCAAACCCAGGATAGTCAGGTCATTCCGTAATTCGCCCGAGCTCTGTCGAGCAAAGTGCGAAACACCTGTTCACTCCGGGCTTTGCCCGAAACATCCCTGGTATATACCATATGCGCAGTATCCCGGTCGCTGTGGACAAAGCACAGAATGCCAGAAGTATTTCTCATTTTTATGTCTATCACTCCTCCCGTTGTCTCTTTAACTTTCTTAACGAGATTCATGCGAACTCTGGAGCAGATTAAAGGAAAAATATTTTGAGAGAAGATCATTAAAGAGAACTGTATTGCTGAAATGTCATTATTATGATTACTTATAAAGAGTTTTCAATATCAATCTTTGTTTTTATTATACTTACAATTATTATTGATCCAATTCTTCATACAATTACACTTGACAAATTCCTGAATACTGAAAAATGACTCGTTACCATTTATTTGTCGTACAGTCACGGTTTAGTTAGGAACATCATTTTTGAGCTTATAAGCTTTTCGTCACAAACTGAAAATTGATTCCGTGAATATCATTATCTAACTAGACCGGGCTGAGTGCCGACTTTATAAAAACCGTCTTTGAATACTTCTATAATAATTCCAATTAAGTTTCGCGTTTCTCCCTTGCTCATATCCACGATAGGAATACGTATCTCAATCGAATTTCCGACTTCGATTTCACAATATGTTTTGATGGAGGCTTGTCTTATTTCCTCTTCTTGTACTATTAGCCCTTTCACTGCCATGAGGGCCTCCAGAGCTTCTCACGAGGGACTCGATATCTTCTCACAAGACTCTTGAGAGCCTCCCGTCAGAGTTTTCGCGAATAATTTAATTATTATTAATTTTTTTTAAATTTATTACCTTTAAAAATTCAATAAATTTGACTGAGGCTCAATCGATTATTATTGTACAGGTTGAGACCGAGAGAGCCCCTGACGCTTGGTTAGTCCCGTTGCGTTCCCTTGTAGGCCTATGCGTCACCCATAATCTTCCTTCATGCGGAGAGGACCGCAGCCACGATCTTCACCAATTTGTCTGATTCACTGATGCAGTTACTGCCCGTGAGTGCCAGACGCTTCCCCGCAATTGCGGGGCAGTGGTTAAGGATGTGAATAGCTGTCTCATTATCCTTTCCACACAGGCGACAGAGGGGGTCATCTTAGAGCCCTATCTTATACCTGTGATACCTCAGGTTTCCATGCCCTTTAAATAATTCTGTTAGGACTTATTCCACTTCTCCTGATGTTCCTCGGTCAGCCAACCGTTAATTTCTTTAGTGAGCAACCTACTAGAAATGCCTACGGCTAGTTCAAAACCAGTAAAGTTCTCTTTTATTGCTTGTTTTGCTAGCTTCCCCGAGATCTCATTACCTTCAATGCCACTGTGTTTGGGGATCCAAAGTAGAGTCACTCGGTTTTCCGTCGCTAGATTGTTAAGTGCCTCAAAGCACTCCCATACTAGTAGCGACGTAGTCGTTGTTCCATTCTAGGCCACTATAGCAGCCCTGATATCTGAGCAAATGCGGATATTTCTTCTATTGCCATACTCCTGTGCCTTATAGGCACACTGGAGCATGATCATGATCTCAGTTTGCAGGACGGTGGCATAGGGCCCCATCAGGATTGTGAGGCCCATTCCACTCCTCCTACAATAGACACCGGCTTCAGCCTTGTCCTCGTTCTGTTAGTCCATTCCTGTCTTGTGAATAGGCTGACTTGATACTTCTTGGCGAAGAGGCAGCGAATAGGCATTTTGTCCTTGACCATGCTCAGGATCGGCCTACTCGCGATATCGGTTGGGATCCGCAGTTCTGTCGAGACCTCTCCACCGTTTCCCATGTTTATTCTCCAGGCTGCCTTCGCAGCCATGGCCTTGTTGGTAAGATATAATGGCTCTAACCCTCTTAGCGCCTTCAATGCCACCGTGAGTAACGACTCCGAGGCACCAGTGATGCCTCTTAGAATCCGTTCCCTGATTCTTTTTGGTCGAGATTTAACAGTGAACAATTCGACCCTCCTCCGCCAGACCCCCGCCGCATAGGTTAGCCTAGGTCGCAGGATCACTGTATAGATCCACATCAGTGTTTTCGGTTTCAGGCCCCAGTTTTTCCCTATTCAGCTCGTTCAATGATCCTCAGTTGTTTTCCACCCAGTTGTGACCAGTACGTCGTCCGCGTAGCCTATATCGTGGTAGCCTTGTCTCGCGAGTAGATGAAGCAGTCTATCAACTATCAAGCGCCACAGTAGGGTCGATAAACCACGTCCCTGCGGGCATTCTGAGTCAACAGTTCCACATAAGGTAGTATCACCTTAGTCATTTCTAGGTCCCCCTTGCCCAACATGCCGCAGATCCATTCTATGACTGCAGCCGGCACACCATGTTTAATCATGGCCGCTCTGATCACCTCTCTAGGGGTGTAGTTGAAGGCTTCTTCGATGATCATAAAGGTTCCAATCGCGAAGCCTTTCTGCGTCAGTTGTCTTTCGATTAGGTTTACTGCTCCGCTCAGGGCCATTTTGGTGGAGTGACTAGATCTGTAGGCGTGTTGCTCCTTGTGTAGTGTCTACTTGACAACACCTTGTCACGGGTGTATCTATCCACAAGTATTTCTATCGTTTTTAGTAGAAAAGATGTAAGGCTGATAAGACGGAAATTCTTAGGTGAAGTATAACCGATCCTGCTTGCTTTCGGAATGAAAACCACTCTCGTTCTTCTTTATGCCGTCGGCACACATTCCAGTGTCAGACTAGCCCTGGTAAGTCTCACCAGCGGCCCTATTATGGACTCCCCAGCCTTCTGTAAGAAGCCCGGGTATATGCCTTCCGGGCCACGAGACTTGTATGGGCTGAAAGACTTCAGAGCCCACCTGACCCTGAAAGGGGTAACAATCTCGTGGGCTAGCCGTCGTTGCGGGCTTAGTTGAGCTGCAGACAACTTTAGATGCCCTTGAGGTATCGTTTTTTCCCCTGACCTTATAAAGCCTGGGAAATATGCACTGATCACGTGGGCTAGGTTCTCTTCGTCCGACACTGAGTATTCTCCGTCGGGCAATTTGAGAGTGCTGAGAATAGCATCCAGATTTCTAGAAGGCAGCTTGCCCAGTCTAGCCGCCTCTGCCCCTTTCTCAATGTCTGTGCAAAAGTTAGTCAAGCTTTCTTACTTGCCCTTACGTATTTCACCTCTGTAATCATCACCCATTGTCGTAAATAAGACCCATACTACTTTCGCTTCACCAATGCTGGCACGTTTGAACCTCTCTCTGGTTTTCCTACGAAGCTCTTCGAGCTTCCCGTTCCACCAGTCTCTCCAGCCTTTCGGGTTCTTGTGGGTTGAAAATTTCTTTCATAGGTAGATTTCATAATCTCCGTGAAAGTTTTGGCTGACATCTCCAGGGTGTCCACGTCCCTAATTGACTTGATTACTTCTGAGAATGCACTCTTTAATTTAGTGAAATACTGAGCTCAGTCCGTTTTTCTTGGATTTCCGGCTCACGTAGGGCCCGAGGATACAATAGATTCCAACTCGAACTCTACCTGTGAATGATCTGGAAGAGTGGGCTCGTCCGAGACTCTCTACATCTTTGCTCTATCACTAAAACTACCGATACAAAGAGTGATGTCGATGACTTTTTGCCTGACCGAGTTGTGAAACGCCGGGATATTTCCCATGTTGAGAATATCTGAATCAGTAGTCATTGAATATTCCAATACGTCATTCCCTTTTGAGTTAGTATTCGTGCCACCCCACAATGTATAGTGGAAGTTAGCAATGCACCTGAACGAAAGTGGGAGACCCCTTACTTTGTAGTATTCTACCAGTGTACGTACTTCCTCTGATGGGTTGATTTCGCTGTCATACGGAAAGTAAGCCGATCCTATGACTAGCTTCCTGATTCCTCTAAGATTTGTGGATATCACCATCAGATCTCACGAACACAGTTCTAGAAGCGGGAAACCGTTGAGTGCTTTCGCCAGAATGCAGGCCTTATTGGCCACCTTAGGGTCCCTGTAAAAAAAACCAGCCCGCCCCCAACCCCCTTATGGTATCTCCAAGTAACCAAGGTTCTCGGATTAGTGAGATACCTGTGTGCCTCACAGGCAAGCCCCTCTGCAGAACCGCAGAGGCGCCTTTGCTGTGATGCAAGTTAATTTGGGTGATTCTTAGACCGGGAGCAGCCATTTTCATCTGCCCCCGATCTTCCTTTGTCCTAATGGGCTCCTTCTGTCCCTAACAAGTGATCCTAAAGTTGACCTGGACAAAGTAGTAGAAGGGCCTGTTGGTGAGGACCACAAGAGTCCTCGTCTGGGACTCAGGAATCACCCATCTACGAGTTCTAGGAGTTTTTCAAATCCTTTCGTTGTTCCCTCCTCCTAAGGCCAGTCGTGCCTAACGATTTGCCTGAGCGATGTCTTTCGTGAGGGGTTGAATCCCTCCAGGAGCCGAAGGACCACAGATGGATCTCCTAGTTTATCTGGAATCCACGCTCTAGCCCTCAACATCCTTTGGAGCAATTCAACCCCATCAACTTTGAGTCTGCACCTTCCCAGAGCCTTGTCTCGGCCACTGTATTCTGCAGCTAAGCTTCAGTCTGCAGCTAAGCTGCGTCGGCTGCGACAAATATGAACACCCCTTCCCTACAGAAGGTCACCTCAAATTTTGGCTATTGATTTGGGATTAATCTTTCGAGCGCCCTCCAGGTGGCCTCCCTGAAGAGCTCAAACTGCTTCGCAGTGAGCATCGGGTGTGAATAACTCGTTTCCGCCACCAGTAGCGTCAGGGGGTTAGTCCTCTGAGCAGCTGTCAGTCCAGCCCCCGACGACTCCCTGTTCGCCGGCAGCTGGGCTGGCTCATGCCTTTTTGTAGGCCTACCCCCCCCCCCCATGGTGGGGTGTATTCTGAGCCCTTTCTTTTTTTCCGGGCCTTCATGCGGGTTGTCAGCATTGTTGTTGCCAATGTTTAGGACCCACAGCCGCAAATCTAGCCTGCTGCGCTTGCCTTCTCAATTTTTTTTTCAGAGAACTGTTGATCCCTTCCTCTTTTTGGGAGGACTCCTTGGTCGCTCCCGTCACCATAGCCTTATTCAGAGGGACTGTTGATCTCTCAGCTCCTAAAAGAGCCAGGGGCACAGCCGCAGTCTGAGTTTGGCTAGCCGGAGAGACAGATCGAGTGGAAAGGTCTATATTAGGCCCATTTGAGCCCAAGCCCTTTCCGCCCTTTGCCAACTTCCTTCCTTCTTCTTGTTTTATCTTTAATCTCACGAGAAGCTAGGAAAATAAACGGTCCGGCCTTGCAGAGCCCCGCATGCAAGGGTAAGTATAAATACTCCGGTATGATCGTCCGGTGTCCCCGAGAGGTCGTTAAGACACCTTCGTACCCCCAGGTACCAAAGTGCCAGAAGCACGGTCACTCAACACCCCTAGCCTGGGAGGGTGGCCACATTGAGTAAAACACTCAATGAATATTCGTTCATAGGCCACCACGCTCATCCATTCTCACTCACTGAAGAGCCCGTTCATAAGGAACCGATTTTCATCCAGGAGAGCCTAGGGTTCCTACCATTCATATTCATATTTATGCAGGCCGAGGGCCGTTTGGTCTCGTCCCGCACGCTTAAGCCTCCCCACCAACTAAAAGGTGCTACAGCCCCTGAGGGAGGAAGACTCAATTTGAAATAAAAATAAAATGTATGCTCTTTCAAATAAAATTATTTCTTTTCCATAGATGAAAACAGTAATCCACAAGCAGAATGTATGTGAAGAATGCAATAAAAATATTCACATGTATCATGAAAGAAAAGCTAAAAAACATGCAAAATAATAAACCGTACGCAGTACCCAGGTTGCTGTGGGCAAAGTGCAGAATGCCAAAACTATTTCTCATTTTATGTCTTTTACTCCCCCTGCTGTCTTTTCAACCTCCATAATGAGGTTCATGCGAACTAAGACGCAAATCTAGAGAAAATATATGATGAAAGAAGATTATTAACCCTTACCTGGCACACATATCTGGACGTAAAATATCTGACACACTGGAGTCAAAATGACCCCAGGCATAAAAATGCTTCCTGCAAAAGGCCAATCGTTTATTTTGATTCGCAAAAACTCTCAAACATTCTCTGATACTCCCTTCAAAAGGTGCTATGGATTCTTTTGTTCAAATTCAATATTTATTACGCTAGAAAAATGTTTAAGATGAGCAAAAAAAAATTAAAGAAAAAATCTGGAATATTTAAAACTTCAAAATTCAAAACTTGGAAAAAATAAGTAATATTTTCAAGTCATAAATGGTCCTAAATTGAAGTGAAATCGGTTTGGGGTCAATCTGACTCCAGTGTGCTAGCTAAGGGTTAGGGAAAACTATATTGCTGAAATATTATTATTATAATGAATTATGAAGAGTTTTGAATATTATTATTCGTTCTTATTATACTTACATGTATTATTAATACATTTCATCGTATAATTATACTTGACGAGTTCTTGAATACTGAAAATTGACTCGTCACCATTTATTTGTCGTACAGTCACGTTTTTGTTAGGAACTTCATTTTGAACTTATAAACTTTTCTTCACAAACTGCAAATTGATTTCGAGAATATAAATATCTAATTGTAACTTACTGAGTGCCGACTTTATGAAAATCGTCTTTGAATACGTCCATAATAATTCAAATTAAGTTTCGCAAGTCTCCCTTGCTCATATCCACGCTAGGAATAGGTACCTTAACCGAAATTCCGACTTCGATTTCACAATACTTTTCGTTGGAGGCTTGCATCATTTGCTCTGCTTGTACTGCCAGCCCTCCAGAGCGTCCTACGAGTGCCTCAAGAGCCTCCCACGAGGGTCTCGATAGCCTCTCACGATTCCCTCAAGAGCCTCCCGTTAATAATTTAATTAAAGTTAATTTTATTTTAAAATGTAATACCTTTAAAAATTCAATGAACTTGACTGAGGCTCAATCTGAAATAGAAAATGAATGTATGGTCCTTCAAATAAAATTATTTCTCTCACATAGATGAAAACACTAATCCACGAGCAGAATGTGCATGAATAAGTTAATGAAAATATTAACATGTAACATAAAAGAGTAGGTGAAAACCATGCAAAAAAATAAACCGTAGATGGGGGCTTCTCCTTTCCGGGAAAAATAAAATAACTTTCCAAGGTGGCCCTTTTTAAATTTCGTCAACAAGTAGAATTATTTTTATGTATCTGCAATAGTAACCGTCAAAAAAAATTATGAGCAATGACATATCTATTTTTGGAGTTGGCGCGCACAGGATTACTTGCTTGATTGTTACGATGCCAGCATCATACCTGCTCGCAGGGGTTACATGGCGCGCCTGCACACTCTGTGGTGCCAGAAACACCCAGA
>JAUMHM010057144.1:0-33683 GCA_032362435.1 Melikaiella ostensackeni
AGACCTTAGAAGTGGGCTGAAGCGATTATACCCAGAATATTCGGTCAAAATTATTGTCCTTGTGATCGGTGCTCTCGAAGGTGCGAAGCCATCACTGGTTCGTAACCTCAAAGCCATACCCGCGCGCCAAAAACATGCCGAGGCACTTGCGAGATGGATGCAGAGGGCGGTCATCCTTGGTTCGCTCCGCGTTCTTAAGAACCACGAGGGTTTCGTCGGCGGTCGTTATAATTTCATCCTGTCCTGTGGCCGCCCACCTCACGGTTGTGAGAGGTGGCGATGTGTGTGTTTTACTGCGGTTTTGCTGGAGGCTGATGTAATTTCTATGGCATTTGCTTCCAGTAGGACCCTGTGGTGGTTATATAACCTATTTTTTAAACTATATATACAGGGTGTCCCAGAACTAAGTGTCCGGACCGCCGCATAGCACTGCACCGTGTCGAACGTACAGCGAGCTTTCAGAGTGGGGATCAAGAACGTATATAATAAGGACAGGAATCTCGAGTGGAGGACGTAGAGTACCCGTGGCTGAAATGACAGCGCCTAGTATGTGGCCTCTCGTTCGCTGCGTAATTTTTACTGCGCATCAGGCTGTCTCTTTCTCTTGCAGAGAAAAAGAGACAGTCTGATGCACAGTACGAAACGACGCAAGGACGCGCTCCGACACAGCCGCCTTCTCTTGTGCTACCCCTTCCCCTCGAGTTTCCTTTCCTTATTATATACGTTCTTAGTGGGGATACCGAGTGGAGAGGCAGCAGTCACTAACACCGCGTTTATTCCCTCTCACACACGTAAGACTTTCTATGCGGCGCTCCTGATTGGTCAGCTTAATCATTTCATAACTGAAAAACTAAAACTTCAATACATTTTTTCCAAAGGAAGTTTCAGTTCATGTGCCTAGAGTTTCTGCTGAATACGGTTACAAAAGTTAATAAGCAGTAGCGGACAATTGTCCAGAGATGGTCCCAAAGGAAAAACCGCAAAGCTAAGGCATGAACAACCGTGCCGAAAGCTGAATGGCACGGGTGATGTGTCCTTACGGTGTCACTGGAATACCAGACGACCTCCTAGAGCAGGGCTCGCCACTTTCGACAAGTGTTGACTGACACGACAAGTGCCTGACTGACAAAAAGTTTTTGTCATTTTTTACTTCGGTTTCCAGGAATCCTGCAAACTTGTCGAAGGGTTAGGATCGTTACGGTTAGTCGGTAGGTAAAGGGAAATGAAGGACTAGGGTCAAGTTCGACAAAGTTTTCTTTGGGGGCCATTTGACCTAGTCTTCGCGACTAACACTGTCAGTCGTGTCAGTCAATGACTGATTTCTGCCGAGCCCCATTCTAGAGTATCAGTCTTGCCCTTGCACGCGGAGCCCTGCAAGGATGGACGAAGCCTTTACCGAGCTTCTCGTGGAAACAACTATGAAACCATCAAACCTAGTTGTGAATGCGGTTCAAAATGCTCGAACGCGCAGAGAACCCGACATGGGTCAGCAAACAGTGCCGATCGCCCTAGAGTTTGGGGTGCTGCAAATAATTTGGGTGGAAACACGAAGACGGATCGGCGAGACGGTTGAAGTCTTAAGTGGACGGATTGACTCAGAGATGACTTGTTGTATTGCTACAATGCCAGCATTATCCCTGCTCGCAGGGGTTACATGGTGCGCCTGCACACACTGTGGTGCCAGAAATACTTCGAGCTTTCACACGTTCTGCAACAGAGGTTGCAAAATCGCGCCGACAACCCCTTGCAAACAGGTTATATACGCGGAACGCTTCCCCAACCACTGCAAGAACAAGCCGCAAACGAAGAAGTCGAAGCGACATTAAGAGCAATTGCTGGAGTCAGGCGACCCCCAAGAGATGATGACGATTTCAGGACGGGTAGAAACATCAACATCCAGGTCTCTCCCAAGCCCCAAGATCTGGCCGAAATGGATGACGCCCTTCGTGAGGATCTCTCGGACAAGTCCGACCTCTGGACCATCACTTCTTCATCTTATGATGAGGCGAGAGCTTTGGCCGATTCAAATCGAAGGGTGAAGCCGACGATAGATCAAAAGGCCAAAAGGCGCTTGAATTGATTGAACAATCAAATTGGCTGGGCTAGACAGAACGCGTCTCGTATTCAGTGTGTGATTGAATACATAAATCTGGTAAGCCTTTTACGGTAATGGTCCAAAAGTTCGCTCACGAAATGAGGATCCACCATCACACACTGAACAAGTCAAAGCTGCTGACTATCGAGCAGCACATTGTTGACAAAATACGGGTGTTATCTGACGCCAGGAGGAGAATACAGAAGAGGGAGGAATGGGTCCTGGAGAATCAACAGTTTTTCGCTGAACCATCTCGCCTCTCCAGCGATCCCCCTTTTTCTGTCAATAATCCGCCTATGTTCGAGGAGGTAGACTTTTTAGATAGAGATTTACGAAGTTTAACACCCACTGCATGAAGACACTAAGCACATCATGCGTGGATGCAAGGATCTGTGCAACAACCTCATAACGTCCGAGAAACAGTGTCCACCAATCACTGCCGAAGAGGTAAAGAAACCACTGAGGGGCACGAAACACTTCTTCGCTGCTGGACTGGATGGTATCAAGAACTTCTGGTGGAAGAAGTTTACTTCTACACACCAACATCTATCCCAGATCTTCACCTCATATTTGAAGCCGGCGACGTCCATTCCGCAGTGATTGGTGTTAGGACGCACTTTACTTCTAACGAAGAAAGGCGACTTGCTCAACCCAAAGAACCACGGGCCAATAACTTGTCTGAACACGCTATATAATATCTTTACAGCTATCCTGAGCGACAGGATTGTTCGGACAATTGGACCTGTGAGGAAAGAGATCTACGAATAACGTGGATCGAAAAGAGGTGTAGCAGGTTGTCGGGAAAACCTGCTAATCGACAGAAGCGTCTGTGAAGACGCTGCAGCCTGCAATCGCAATCTGTCGATGGCCTGAATTGACTACCCGAAAGCTTTCGATTCAACCTCCCATAGATTTATCACCTGTCTGTTGAAAAGCTTGAAGACTTATCCACACATAGTGGGATGCATAGAGAGACTGATGCCTCTTTGGAAAACCAGACTCACTATCTCATCTGGAAAACATCGTGTGACAACTAACTGCGTCACCTTCCAGAAGGGCGTCTTTCAGGGTGACACCGTGAGCCATCTTCTCTTTTTCATCACACTTTTGCCACTATCTCTCGCACTACGCAATGCTCGTGGATACCTCTGCGGCGGACCTAATAATCGCTAGCATAAGGTCACTCATATATTTCATATGGATGACTTGAAGATCTATGCTTCTGGGACACAGCATCTTGAGGATGCTGTAAAGATCGTCGATGGGTACACATGAGAAATTGGTATGAACTTTGGATTGGACAAGTGTGCCAAGATTCATTTGAAACGAGGACGACTTTCTAGCGTTATCGATGACCCTGAACTCGTGGACAGAAGCGCTATTAGACACCTTTGCACTATAGAGACCTACCTATACCCAGGCATGCCAGAGAGCCGAATTCAGGATATAATATCATTGAAGGAGACTCTTCGAAGCACATACAAGCGTCTCCTTCGACAGATTTGATCTTCCAATCTGTCGGCGTTGAACAAGGTATCTGCAGCTAACATGCTTGCCGTCCCGGTTCTACTCTATTCATTTGAGGTGGTTTCATGGACGGAGCACGAGCTCACAGTTCTCGATATCGCCACACGTAAGATGATGCATATGCAGAAGAGCTTGCATATCAACTCGTTCGTTGCGCGCTTATACATCCCACGCCGTAAAGGCGGACGCGTACTTCTTAATATTCGGTGTCTTTATGTAAAAGATCAGTCCTTGTCGACGGAGTTGATGTTTGCTTTCCTTAAACTGTCTGAACTTAATTCAGGAACAGAGGGTTTTATTTTCGCGTATCAGGACGCTGTCATTTCAACCTGGGTAAACCGTAGCCGCATCCTACATGAAGAAGTTCCCAGCGACAGTTGCAGGGCGTGTCATACAAATTCTAAGCACCTACGGCACATACTATCCGGGTGTCCTACTCACGCGGGAGCGACGTATCTTCACAGGCATAATGCGGCCCTAAGAGTGCTTTATTACCATCTTTGTCGCTCTCATGATGTTAACCGCAACCCTGCCCTGCCGAACGCTCCCAGAGAGATAGAGTCAATTATCGAGAACAAGTTCTGCAAAATTTACTGGAACACTCGAGGCCTGACATCGTACTCCTTGACAAAGAGAAACGAACGATGTTCGTGATCAAATCTTCGCCTCCAGCCGACGTCAACATCACAGTTAAGGAGAAGGAAAAGGGGGAGAGGTACCTAGACCTTATACGGGAGCTGCGGGGAGTGTACAAAGAATATTCGGCTAAAATGATTGTTCTTGTGCTCTCGAAGGTGCGAAACCATCACTGGTTCGTAACCTCGAAGCCATAAACGCCTGCCAGAAAAATGCCAAAGCACTTGCGAAATGGATGCAAAGAGCTGTCATTCTTGGGTCGCTCCGTGTCCTTAAGGCTCACGAGGGTTTCGCCGGCCCTTCAACGTGATTCCAACGTACCATGTGGTCACCCATCTCACGGTTGTGAGGCGTGGTCATGGGTGTGATTTACCGTGGTTCTACTGGGAGCTAGTGTCATTTTTATGGATGGAAGTAGCTCCCAGGGGGACCCTGCGGTGGTTGATGACCAATTTTTCTTTATATATATAAAATTAAATAAGTATATAAATTTGTTCGATTATTTTATTCATAAAAAAAGCTCCGTGAACATTCCCGTGCAATGTTCCCTAATTATTGCGGTGCAATATTTCCACAATATTGCCTCGCAAGCTTTACGCCAACTTATGATACAAGTTTCCCTCAACCTTGCCTCGCAATGTTGCCGTAAGGAGGACATTTTCATACTTGCAGCAAACTTGCCTAAAACTTGCGGCGTAAGCTTCCCAATCTTACACAGCAAACTTTAGGCAACTTTCCTCCAAACTGTTGTGCTATCTGGAGCTGCGATTGAAATTATCGGTACACATGTGTATAGCTGATTAATGAGCGAAATTTCCCTGATTCAAATTTAGAGAGTAATGTTAAGGAATTCCTCAAATTAAACTTCTTTACATTTAACCTGCCGATTTACGGTGAATTGTTGCAAAAAAACAGAAAAGAAGGAGAGAAGAGAAAGAAATATACATAAAAGAAAATTATGCCTTCATACATTTCTAGCAGAAATATCTACCATACATTCGAATCTCTATACTCGTTGAGGGCGAAAGAACGGAAAATGTTGCTCGCTCTGTAGACAAAAGAAATGCCTGAGCCTTTTTTAATTGCGCCCCTTTTTCCCGCATCTATAATTTTTTTTGTTCTATCATCTGCATCCATTATATTTTCACCTTTTAGTATCGGTTACATACTGTCTTCATTCAAAAAATTACAAAATTAATTCTTTGGCTTTGATGAACATAATATTACACATATCTAAATGAAGAAAGCGCAATAAAAATTACAAGTGACTTAGACATTGATCTTGGAAGGCTGCCAAATTTTTTTGGGCTAATCTTCATGCTGAATGCATCTTCCAAGTGATTGGAATATAAAAGATTTTTTATTGATTGCTTTGAGGAAGATATATTTTTGCTACCACAATTGAAAAACCTTTTTTCTGCACTTAGAATAGAACATCCTTTAAAAAGGAAGAAAAATGAGTTGCTTTCGTCAATATTTGTGCAAATATAAAAATGTTTAGTTTTCTTTTATAAATAGAGAAATAAATTGTGCAAAAAAATATCTTTCATTTCAGGCAGAATTTTATTCGCTTGCAGATAGTTTCCTCACGTTTTGTGTTGTCCTGGATCCAATACATAAATCTAGAGCCAATATTACTTTCTCTTGTCAGTAAATAGGTGATTGGATTTTCTCGTAAACGAGTTTGGAAACTGCGCGATTTTGACGTAAAATAGATTGAGATTTCCATATTTCCATTCGTGCGCGTGCCATAAAAAGTCCGAAGAAAAAAAATAGAAAACTACTACTGCTTTCATTGTGACTAATATAATTAATTATAGATAAAGAAATTATCGACAATACTATAAAGTTAAATAAGAAGAATCATGCTGAAATATAAACTTGAAAATATGAAAATATGTTTTAAATTCAACTGAATTTGTGTTTTAACGTTTAATTAAATAAAATAAGCAATTTAGTTGCGTGAATATACGAACTGAGCGCATCATTTAAATTGGAAAACGTATTATCGCATTTCTATTTCGAACGTAACGAGCGTAAGCGGCTTAAAAAGCAGGAAGGACCATTTTGCTGTTGCTCCAAATGAGAAACTAACTATAAGGGCTTTGCAATGCTCATTTGAGAAATATCATAACCATAGTATAATCGAATTGTTTATCTGGTAATTTCGATATTTTTCATTTGCGAAATCTAATTTCTTTTTCAGCCTGAGCCCCTTTGCCTCTTAGTTCTTAAGCATTGTTTGAAAAAGAGAGCAGTATCAAATCTAAAATTTGATGAAAAAGATATTTTCAGATCGTGAAAGACAACTAATTTAAAAGTAACATTCTTCTCGTGAGCAGAATATATTTATGTTGAATATCTAATTTTATGAAAAAAAAAATGAAAAAGTGCAGGGGGTAAACATTAAAACGCTACACGGAAAAGAAATGAGCATTGAATCAAAAAACAACGTTTTCTTGTCCGTTTCTAAAATTGCTTTTTACTTGATCCAAGAATATATAATTAGAATTAAGTAAAATGTACTTAACAGTTAACTTAAGTTAAGTTAACTTAACTTAACGGTTACTTAACGGGTAACTTACTTAACGATTGAATGAGGGTTTTAGTGTATATATTTTTGGATCAAGTAAATGGCGATTTTAAGTACGGACAAGTAAACGCGTTTTCTTGATTCAATGCTAATTCCCAGGGCTGTCACACAGTCACTGAAGTCAATTATAATCACTTTTTAGCTTCTTTTCTAAAAAGAAAATTCACTTTAGTTATATTTCTCCATCCCATTTTAGATTTTATCTCAAAGAAAAAAGAAAATCTAAGTAATTTATGTATGGAATTTTTATAGTAATCCATATCATGAAAATGCTATTAAATATTAAAATTCAAATTATTTAAATTTATGATTTTCTCGTTTTCTAGTTCCAATTGTAAAGCAACACAAAAAATCTGCAGGTATAAATTTGATCTGCAACAAAATGAAGCAAGATTGTAACAGTCTTTTGTTTCTTCCCATTGATACAGATTTTCCTTACTCAAGTATAATAATGCTTATTGTTTTTTGAACTCATTCATCACATAAATGTATTAAATTACTCTATTTTCATTTGGAAATCAGATTTTCAAAATGCAAGTGTACAAAATAATATCACATTAATTATGTGCTTTATGAATTACAGAAAAACTCAAATTCTACAATGTCAAATTGAATTGTATTGTATACCATGTCGTAACGTATTCTACAGTCTTTAAAATTTTATTTAACATGTGCAAAAGTAGTGCTATTTCGAAACAATGAACAAAAAAGTGTTTTATTCAACACCCGCGAGAAATATCTCATTTCTCGGCCCTGTTTCGAATGAGAAAAATAATATATTACCTGATTGTTGACGATTAGCATAAGTAATCAACATGTTTTCCCACTAATACAATAATGAAATTTCATTACTTCATTTATTTATTACTTAATTCATTACTTCACTATTAATAAAGTTTTGGAACGCGAACTATGTTGGCAACACTGCCCAACACTGCAACTTTGCCATAACCTCAAAATTAAAACTTCAAAAGAACTCTGAGGGCTATATTTGCCATATTGATACCGCATCATCAGTCTCAGTACCTGTACAATGTAGCCAGAATACGGACAAATATCAGATATATTTAGTATTAATTATTCCACTAGTCTCACGGGTGATGATTTGTGACGCGCTCCGAAGAAAGGGACCTAAGAGCGAAAGCGCTGATTTTAGAGGAGAAGGGAGAACAGGCGAGAGCGCTTGCCGAGTTTCCGATATTGCTTTCCTTCTCTCCCACTTTCCCTAATACGATCCTCGCGTCTGTAGCGAGAGAAAGAGGTTCAACGCTTCAGCAGGAACGACTGTTTTGAAATTGCAATAACTCAAAAAATATTCGCCAAAAAATTTTTCTGTTTACGGATAATTAAAAAGCGACCTTTAATTAATATAAAACGACAATAATCTCGAAATCGATTTTTTTGCTCTTAGGTCCCTTTCTTCGGAGCGCGTCACATTTATAGATGTATTTTTTAGAAAAATTGAATTACATCACTTTCTGATTGTATAGTGTTATAAGGCATTTTTGGCGATTATTTCATGTATTTGGCACCCCAAGAAATGTTTTTAGGGTGGGAGGCAATCTAGATAATGGATTTATTTACTTAGGCTCTGTTTTAAACAGTTATGTGAACGTATGATATACTTGCTAAACAAGAGTAGTTGAAATGTCCTATTCATTCGGAGTGTATATTGAGCAACTGAATCAATCTCAGGAAACTGAAATGAATTGATAATTATAGAAAAGTTTCACGATTCATGTGAAAAAAAAACTTTTATCAAATTTTCGTGAAAAAATGTTCAAAATAATAAAATTTTAAATGAAGGAATGGAAAATATTCCTGCAACTTTTTTTGAAACATTTTTTAATAATAATATTATTCAAACATCTGCCCGCTGCACGGGCACATTCACATTTTCTCCTTTTGATGTTATTTTTTACGATTCAAGCAAAAACTATGTGTCTTAAATAAAAAATGGTCTGAGGAAAATTTGTAGATTTTTTTGAGATGAATAATTTTGCTCACCAACTTTTCTTGTTACTTGCATAGTTTTACTAGAAAACAGAAATTCCTATTTTTGATAACATGCGGATAATTCCTATCTTCAAAACGTTTTTTGAGGGTTCATATAGCTAAGAAAGAGAAAAAATTGCTTCTGACACGATTATTTATGCAATTCGCACATGCAGGGTCGAGCTTAGTTCAAACTTTCCGCTTGATGTCCTTTTGAGAATGGAGGTTGTCGTACGAATCCCTACGGACTATTCGATTTTTCTTTAGATGCGCGTGGCGAGACCATAGCTTCTTAGATCATATAGTGGAGTAAAATTCCAAGAATTGGGCATTTAAAGAGTTCCCCCACTCTACTCTCCTCCATTTTGAAACTGGCTGGCTGGGACATGTGCAGGCTAGCGCGGAGAGTCGCAGTCGCCTAAGTGGGAGACACGATAATGTGTGCGTTACAATATGTGTGGAGGAGAGCGGGAACATATGGAGAGGGCAGATACCGTGAGAGTTCTGTACTTCTTTTCACCTGCTCTTTTAACGATTCAATAGAGCTAATCAGCATCTCGAAAACACTTTCTTGTTTTTTGTTTTCCATTCTCATCTCAATGAGGAAATATTGGTCTTATGTGAAAATTGACTTTCAGTGGCGGACTGATCATGCATTGTTAGTCAGGGAACCCTGACTGCACCCCTCTTGCTTGGCGCCTCCTAGTGCATATAAAGGCACCCCAAGAAACTTCTATTGAAAAAAAATACATTCCAGATTGCAAAGGAAAGAGGGAAAAGAATATCCAAGACCCATAATACCATTGGATTATGCTTTGACATACGTTTTTAGACACTAAGAAGAAAGGACGAGTTCGTTAATTAGCCATTTTCGACTAATGGCTCTGGTTTCATCCATCGAAAATGCTTTTTAAAAAATCAAAAATTCCATTTTCCAGCACAGCTATACAAGATACGAAGAAAGTGTAAAAAATTTAAATTGTTCATTTTGAAAAGATCTACAAATTTTTCTTGAAACTATTTTTTTTCATGGAAGGCACAGTTTTTGATTTCATCGTTACAAATGTTATTTAAAAAAATACCACTTTCCAGCAATGTGTACGAGATACGAAAAAAATGTTAAGTAGCAAAATTGTTCATCATGCAAAAATCTAAAAATTTTCTCTTGACTATTTCTTCCAGGGAATGCATTTTTTCTTACAATCGTTACTTTAAAGAAAAAATGCATTTTTTCTTACAATCGTTACTTTAAAGAAAAAATGCATTCCCTGGAAGAAATAGTCAAGAGAAAATTTTTGCATGATGAACAATTTTGCTTGTAAATGTTATTAAAAATGAAAAATACCACTTTCCAGCAAAACTGTACCAGATACGGGAAAAATTTCAAGAAGCAAAATTGTTCATCTCAAAAAGATCTAAAAATTTGATTGAAACAATTTTTTTTATGAGATGCATAGTTCTTGTCTTGATCGTGAAAAATATCATTGAATATAAAAAATTCCAGTTTCCTGCAAAAAAATACGCGATACGAAAAAACTGTTGGGAGAGAGAAAAAAAATAAAAGATAAAGTTATATTTGACTTGTTGTGTGTCAATATTTTCGTTTTTCGGAACGCACCGAAACTTTGACAAGGATTTTTCTCGTAGGTGGTTGCTTCTTTCAGAATATTCCTTTCACAGTTCGACAGAGCTCACCTATACTTGGAAGGTACTTTTTTCTAAATTAAGTAATACAAAAGTTATGCAACTGTTGAGACTAATAGAGTTGAGAATTGTAATTTCTCATTCTCTCAGAAACTATATTGAGAGTATTATTTTTCTGCGCGAAGTTTGTACAGCAATTTATCTCTCTTATCTTGGCCTTCTACGTCACAATAAGCCAAATAGCGACAATGTGTCAGACTAATGAAATACTAATATATGCGAATCAATTTAGAAAGACGAATGAGATAGGGGCTAGCAAGTATGTAAAATGATTCTTGCAGAGTTGTAGAATATTCATCAAAGTTACACTGGTTACGAATTACTCGCATTCAGACAAGAGAAGAATGATCTTCATTGGGACTCTGTTAATCGCATTAGCGGTTTTTGTTAATTCTATTGGTAAATATATAATAATTTAAGTGTGGTTACCAAAAACTTGACCAAGTTACAGTCATTTCCTCATTTTTTTTTTATTTATACAATTTCTTCTGATAATATTTCAGTAAAGTACTCATATTAAAGCACAATTTATTCAATAAAGTTTGAAAATTCGAAAGAATTTCTGTTAAAAATTATGAATTAAATAGTATGAAAAGTGTTCTGCCTTGATGAAGAAATAAATGCGTATTTCTTTTTATCATAAAAAGTTCAAATCGCGGTCCTGGGACCTCAAAACATCTCTAAAAATGATTACAACGGTTAATTAACGTTTATGTCAGTAAAAATAATAAGTGTTTTGCAAGATAGGCAACTGTCGGTACCAGACGCCGAAAAAAAACTTTTTTTTATTAGGAATAAATATTACGCCTAAGCGTGAAAAACTATCCTTCATAGGGGATGAAATATCAATTTGTGCATGTTGAAAATCTTACACGCAATTTTTTGGATACTTCAGTACTCAAATGTCTTGGTACGATATGGGAAAGTGCAAAATGGGAAATATGATAAGGGAAACCAGTAAGAGGTGGATAGAAAAACTTTTGAAGTCATAACATTGATAACTGATGAGCAAGTGGGAAAAGTATTACATACCAAAATGAAAGTGGAATATTCATTTTAAAGATAGCAATGCCACTGCATGAATTATTTTTGGTCATTTCTCCTATATTTTATACTTTTTGATACGTTGCAATTTTATTCAGATAGTGCTTTCCTAGTACGAGGTGAATATTCACATTTCAAGCCTTTGTAATCCGTTGTCAAATGACATTTGTACAAATTCATGAAAAAATAATCAAAAATTGTTATTCAGAAACATTCTTTCATTCACACAGTGATTATTTTTAAATATATTTTCAAAATATTCACACAGTGATTATTTTTAAATATATTTTAAAAATATTCACACAGTGATTATTTTTAAATATATTTTAAAAATTGGACGAGCTGTGAACTGTTTTGTATTCAACATGCAACCATGACAGTCATTGCTATCAACTATCATAGACAAACAAAACCACGAATAATTCTATTTGGCTATATTGGCAAAAGGCATGAACTTACTTATATATATATATATATATATATAAATTGTTTATATATATATATATATATAAATTGTTCAGTTAGTAGCACTTACTTCTCTGTGGTAGCAACCTACAAGCACATCATTAATTTGTTCACCTCGTACCGAATTGCACTTCTTATCAAAACACGTCAAATATATTTCCGATCTATATTAAGAGAATTATTTATTATATAGTTTTAAAGCCAAGAGTTTGACGCACCAATGGAACAGTGAAAGGATAGTCAAAGCAATTCAGTTCCTTAAAAAATGTTAATCTGTTAGTGAATAAAATTTTCATCGCTACGTCAAAAACACCTTTTTCAATTTTTCAATTATCCACCTCGTGCTGGTTTCCCCTATTTCAAAATTTAACCGCTGTAGAGGATAGCTTTACATTTATTTTTTCACTAAGCGGAACAAGGTCAGGGGTGCGTAATCAAAAGAAAAAACTTCGGGTTTGTTGAGGACACCCTTGTAAATATTCTCATCCATAACTCATCCATATCTATTTTTTCTTACAGAAGCAGGTTCACCCAGAAGATTGCCTAATCAGGTCTATTTTCCGAAATATCCAGCCAGTACTTCTGGAAGGAGGTTCGAAGAAGGACCATCCACTAACAGCCATACGAAAGAGCCGAGTACATTATACCCAACAACTGCTTATCACAACTCAGATGGAATTTTCTACGAGGAAAATGGTCACTATTTTCCAATCCAGCGAGGTACTCCTCTTCTGGAACACCATGGTTATATCATTGGTACACCCAGAAATGGTTATGTAGCTCCGATATTTAATAGTGATCACAAGTATATCTTTGCGGACGAAGCTAGTTATAACCTGCATTATATGCTTAACGAAGAAGAAATTCAGAAGCATTATGTGTTCGAGCGTATCCCACCACATTATCGTGTAGTGAATCTTTTACCACCAGAAGAACCTGAAGTTACTTTTCTACCGCCTGAACCCGAAGTTAAAGTTCAACCACATGATCATAAAGTAAAGGTTCAATCTTCTGCTTCAGCCAAACGATCCGGAAAATCCGGAACACGACGCAATAAGAAGAACCGCGGTTCCAAGTGAAAAAAGTTACGCAAAATAGGCGGTTTCCGCCTTTGAAGAATAGTTATATATGTAGCAAGTGCGAAATCAGCGTTTCGCACCTGCCACATCAATACTGGACCAAGGCTGCAAGACGTGAATGGAAATGAACTGTTATTGCTCGGCACTGCCTGTGTCTTCCACTAGAGGACGCACTCAGGTTAAATCGCTGCAAACAATTTTGTTTTATAAAATTTAGTTTATAAGAGATATTTGTTTTCGCTAGTATTTTAATATTCATAATCAAAATCGAAAAAGTGGCTACATGCATGTTGTGAAAGACCTGTTTCACTGTTACCATTTACACAATCTCTTTTGTGTTCAGCAATGTGTGTCTTTAATTTCCTGCCGGTTTCCCGAATGTAGACTTTGTAAACCTGCACATTCAATCAAGTAAACATTAACAATGTGTGATGTCAACAGATCTTGTCACACAATTTCTTTTTATTCTTGTATGCTTTTATAATCTATTTATTGTACGGTCAGATGAACAATTTAAACATTTATGTATCTCATGTCACTTTGTATGTATATTGCAAGTATGATGCCTTTAAATTTAGTTTAAGTTAAACAACATTTTGTGTAATGTATGTGAATTTATGTATTGTAAGCGATGTAGTGTGAGTGGAAAAATATTTGGTATCATGTAGATTTGGATAAAAACTTATGAACAATTAATGCAGATAATTTTTTCTTCAACCAGCAATGCTTGTTGTGAAAGATACATCCTATTGATGAGAACGTTTACTGTCTGGCTGCGACAACCATATACTATCAAAAATAACTTTCACTGTGTAGTTGAAGCTACTACACATCACTAGAAAGAACTTCCACTGTATGGTTGCGACAACCACACAGTTGGTATCTTATAACTAGACTCTTATACAAATAGCTATGTGGTTGTAGGAACCACCGTTGTAGCTGTACCATATTTTACTATCTTTTGTGGTGTGACAACCATATTTATGGATCTTACTTCCATACACTTCTTTCCGTGTACATAAAAAAATAAGACAGTAATATAAAGATAAAAGTTATATGTTTTCTAGAAGAATTAACATAATGTATGATTTATCGACATTACTTGACAACATTTAACTGTCATTTCGCGTCTGCTATGCCAGTTGTACTCACAATAACAAGTGGGCCATATTACCAGCCAGACCATAATAACCTTAGACACAATTCTCAATTAAAAGAACTTGATTTTCGTCAATCAAATATATGATCTTAAGTCAAGAAAAATTCTCATGGATCAGGAAAATATTTTATCGTCCGTATTCGTACCGATATTTTCTCGATTCAACGCTAATGTCTTTCCTTGTAGACTATTCAAATATATTAACTCAAATATTAAAATTTCATATTTTTCTTTGAAATTATTGCTGTAAAACTTAAAGATTTTAATAGATTGATAGTGAAACCAATACAAATTTTGAAGTGCCTAGCCGGGTAAGCATACAAATTTTATCTCCACACGTATGAAGTTGAAATTTCTGTCATAGATTCGTATCCATGGGAAGTGAAATTTCTCCCAATGATAACCAAAAAATGCATTTTTGTGGAAGTTATGGAGGGAGAAAGAGAATTTAAAAAAATTTTTTCCTCGAAAACGGCTCAATCGATTTTGATGAACAAAATACATATTCTCAACACTTACAGGTATGAGGCTTTTTAAAAAAATTAAAAAATTTTGTTGACAAAAATTACAGTTGAAGAAAATATTTTATTTCTCAAAAAATTTTCTTAAAGTCAAGTTTCACAGTGACCACACCCTTATCTTACAGAAAAATTTCTTAGAATGCCCTTTATGACATATATATTTGTTGAACTTTTCGGAGTGATTCAACAAAGTAAAAAAAATCGTGTATGCAACACTGCGCAGCGTTACGGTGCATTGCTCCCCGTGTTTTGAATAAAAGATGTTAAATTATAGTCGGTCATTAATGGGGCTTAAAATTAAGGGCATCTTTGATTATTCACAAACATACTCTTGATGATCCTACTAAAAAATGACTGGATGACATCTTGACACGAATGATATCAAAAGTTTCATTTTTGGGGTTTTGGCGAGGCTTGCCCCATGTCTGGGTTTCACTGGAGATACCTTATTACGCCACACTTCTCACTTAACCTAGTAATTTTTCCTCAATTTTTGTATTATTTTTAGGCTCATTGATATTTAAGTAATATCCCTATTTGATTGGTATTTTAATGAGAAGAATTGACTACATAATTTAAGAAACAGCATTACAAAACTTACTTCAAAGAAAGTTACGAATAAAGTTGAAATTTATTTATATAAACATATTATTCATTCATTTCACTAGTGCAGTCGCAAAAATCGTAATTATATCGGATATTATTCATGTAATCAATTTTTGCATTTTGAAAAAGCGCGCGGTGTGGCATGAGCGCCACCGTGATGTAAACGAAACTCAGCCCCTTAAATGGCGTTGTACAGTGTGAAGACATAAGGGGACGCCTAAACAAAGTAAGAATAATTATGCATTCCGACGCGATTTTGGTTATTTTTCTGACTTATGTGAGAAAATATGATAGTTCAAGTTGAAAGTTTTATTAGTAAACATCACTGGCAACATAATGTGAGAGGAATTAAGAGAAATAAACGATTTCTCTCTCCTTATGAATGCCGCTAAGGCGAATTTGTTTATAAAATTAAGAGAAAATATCGAATGACAAATGTTCATCATTAAATATCACTGGCAACATAATTTGAGCGTAATGAAGAGAAAAAATGATTTCTTTCTGCCCATAAATGCCGACACTGTGCATTTGTTTAAATAATTTGTTTTATAATCAACAAATAATGTCGGATGACAAATTTTCTTTGCTAAACATCTCTGGCAACATAATTTGAGGAGAATGAAGTGAAAAAAACTAATTCGTTCTTCTTATAAATGCCGACACTGTGCATTTGTTTATACAATTTGTTTTGAAAATGAACATTTGATATCGGACGACAAATTTTTATGATCAACCATCACTTTGTCGGTAAAAACAAGTAATTTTAATGACGAAATGAATTTTGCACATACAGAAAATTGTTCAAGATAGTTAAACAAGAAAATTAAAAAAAATCGTCTTTTTTCCTATTTTTATTAACACAAAGGTTCAAACGAACAAAAATTTAAAAATCAGCGCACACAGATTTTTTCGAAATTGATTGGTGATTTTTCTAACTAAAATCCTAAATCGGTCAAGAATTGCGGTCAAAAAGTTATTTTGAACCTCGTTTTTTTATTTCACCCCACTGTTCTGCGTGGCGCAGCAAATGCATACATGCACGCGAGTGAGTCCGAACACTTAGGCTTACTACCGACCCGAATTTAGCAATTATGATTTTCCACAAAAAAATTGCATATACGTATTATAGCTTATGATGTGCTCAACAGAATACCACCTTCAAAAATTTTGCTTCGGGCATCGTACGTGGTACGTTTATTCGGTGGTAAGTATAGTTTCAATTATTTAGCAAATCTATTTAAAAAATCTAGTCTTTTATAACAAAATGATAGCTTTCAAAGGTTATTTTTGTTATTTCTCCTTTCAAACTATCTTAATTTATGTAAAAAAGCACTTTACGGAATACCACAAAATATTCGTTGCAATTGAAGATATTTAACAAATTCTACTGTAAGAAAATTGCATGTCACTTTCAAGGTTAAATGCTGAAGCTTCGGCGAATATTTCATATTTCAAGAAGGAACTTCGTTTTTAACTAATTTCATACTCGTATGTCTACTTTAAAATGAAATACTTCAATGGCTTGTATTTTGAGAATATGATGGAAAAACATGGCTTCATTATGGATTTCAAGCCGCTGAATTTAAGAATGGAGTCAGATCAGTGATATCTCTGAAAAAATTGAAACATAAACTAAAACCGAAATTGCTTGAGCGGCACTGTCCAGGACTGAATTAAATAGAAGTACTTCTAGGCATTGAATGCGATACGTAAGTCAAATTATTTTAGTTCTTCCGTGGTTGTATTGGGGGTCGGCTATAATTTTTATTATAATGCACTCTTTTGCATTTGAAAGACCTTCGTGGCGGCATTCACCTTTTTCAAGTTTTTTTCTGTTGTGAATCTCTTTTCAACGTCCAACAGTAGTCCGCCATCATATTTTCATCCCATCTTCTTTGATATTGTCGTTCCATCACTTTAATGTCTTGATGAAACATTTTCACCCTGTTCTTCACTATAGTCACCAAGATTTCCGGGAAGAATTCAACATAAGAATCTATGAAATGGAGCATCAAACTCATTGAACACTTCAATTTTTTGAAACTATCGACCATGCTCGTGATATTTTTTTTCCACTCTGAACTTTTAACTTTTCCCAGAAATTGTTCAACAAAATTTTTTGAATCGAGCCATGCTATTTTCTCAGCTGAAGTTATTTTAGCAACAAAAACGTCGTCTTTTAATAGCTGTCGAGTTTGAGGTACATCAAATATCGCTCTTTTCAATTAAGCATCAGACATTTAGGGAAACTGAGACATTATGAAGTGAAAAAATTGTCCCTCTTAATCTAGTGCTTTCACGAATTGTTTCATGAAACCCAATTCAATGTAAAGAGGTGCAAGGAATACTTTTGATGGCTCCACTGATGGGTCGTTGATGACGTTTCTGGATCTTCTTTCCAGCGACATTCTTTTTGGCCAAACTTTTTTTTGTAATGATTATCACGATCCTGGCTGTCCCATAAGCACAAGAAACAACGATACTTCTTATTTTCTGCTTACTGCCCCAGAAGCATTGGAAAAACTTTGAAATCTCCACAAATTTGCCATTTATGTTGCTCGTACTTGATTTTTATCTGAGATGATTTTTATATGACTGTAAACTTCTTTAAGTTCTTGTAGCTTAGGTTTGGCTGTTGGTATCGATGCATTTGCGTTTGTGTTGTGCAATAAGACGGCCTTCAGGCTTTGATTAGAAGAGTCTATGAATAACCTCCACCCTTCATCTTTGTAAACTCCTGGTTTCAATCCATCCATGAGTCCATCAACGTCCGGGCAATAGAATAAAGACAGTTCTTGATCAAGATGAAAGTATTTCCGAAAATGCTGTTCTCTTTTGCAATAAACATCTGACATCGTTCCTTTTGCTGAATTTCCTTTTTTTCGAATATGTAACAAGACGTTCAGCGTCATCTCTAGGTAGTCCCAACTCTCGATTTAAGTCATTTAATTCTTTTTAGGTCCACGTCTCTGAACGTCTCGGTTTTGTGTCATATGTAGTGTATTTGTTATCGGTCGTTTAACATTCAATATCGGAATCTTTACAACTGCTTGTGCATTTTTCATGTTCTTGTACTGCTTTCATTTTTTTAGTCTTAGAATAAGAGGTGCCTGCGTCTACTGAAATTTCTGCAGTTTTTTTTTCATTTGGCAGCGCGCCTTCACTGGCTTCGTTGCTGTTTGTGCTGGAAAGTGAATCATTCTACAAATCCCTTTTCAGGGCAGTTTTCATCACTCCCAGCACCTAGTGCAGCAGTGGGTATTGACACTGAATTTTTTAGTGAATTCAATAAATGCGAATAAATAGACACCTTAGTCTGACGATTGATGAATCAATCATAGCAAAGAGACTTAGAACTCATGGTTCACAAGAAAAGAAGTAAGATTTCTTACGAAGAATATTATGAGGAAGACTCTTCAAAGAGGAGATTGTTGACATAAGGTATGTTTTTTTGAATAATGCCTCAGATTTGTTCGTGATTAGGTTGATTTGACTTGAAAACTAGGTACCGCGACTCAAAATCCATTAAAATACGATCCTGGCCTACGAATTGTTGCTTGAACAATATTTTTCTAGAGGTTATGTTGAGAATTTTCTAGTAATATCACTAATCTGACTTTATTTTTGAATTCAGTGGCTTGTAATCCATAAAAAAACCATGCTTTCTCATCACATACTCAGAAATGAGGTTTTTTGTGGTTTTTTCGAAGAATAATCATAAAATGTGCTATCTCGACCTCCGATTCGGATTTAGCGACTCAAAATACACAGGAATACATGTGACTTGTTAGAAGTTCTTGATTTTTTTTTGTGTGACTGTGGTATTCGAAGCAACCACATTTTTCACATTTGCACACTTCAAGCACGTAAAACTCGTCAAACTGATGTTAGATACAAATAGATTCGCCGTTCCTATACGAAGTATGGAATCCCTCACTATAGCCTGACATGGCCCGAATACGTTTTTCCTGAACTAGAAATTCTGAAAGGGGGAAGAGATAGGAAATTTTCCACACGGACATGAACTCATCCATTCACGATTATTCCAGATATAATTTGTTAGAAAGCTGGCTTTTGATGATGATTCTAAATCCGCAGAATCATATCTTATAACTTTTATCATATTTCTCCTGGAATTTTCGACTTTGATCCAGCATATGGTATGTGTAAATGTTCCTTCGAACTGATTACGTCAAAAACTCATTTCTAACCTCTGCAATTGCTCTTCAGAGTCCTTGAAAAGTTACTGGTACTGTACCAGTCAAAAACGTCGACGATAAATACACATTTTTCACAATCAAGCCGCAAAAGTTAGTAATCATATTTTAAACATCGGCCGCCCAAGGTTCTAAAATATTTAATAAAAATACAAGAAAGTATTTTATTGATTGGAATTTATTAGGAATCGTAGTTTTCTATTTTTTTAGAAAATATATTTGAGAGCATTATTTTTCTGCGCGAAGATTGTGCATATGTCTACCATCTTAACTGTTTGCGTCACGATAAGCCAAATAGCGTCAAGTCCTCAGATTTATGCAAAACAAATATCAGAAACATTTCATAATGCAGTTACTTCTACATATACGTGAAATAATTTATAAAGTTGAATGAGATAACGACTAGCATGTATAAACATTCTTATACATTGGTACAATATTCATTAAAGTTGCACTGGTTACGAAGAACCTGTATTTAGAAGACAAAATTATGATTCTTATTGTGACTCTGTTCATCGCATTAGCAGTTTTTGCTAATTTCATTGGTAAATACAAAGTAATATAAGTGTTATTTCGAAAAGTTAATCATTTGAGTTACATTTTCCCTCTTTCTTTTGATTAATACAATTTTTTCTAATAATATTGCAGTAAAGTACTATCAAAGAAGCACTTATTTAGTGAAGTTTAAAAATTTGAGAGGATTTCGTTTAGAAATTATAAATGATAAAGTATGAGACATTTTCTGTTGTGCGACGATTTCGAGCCAAATATTCAAAACGTGAGATACTGGGGAATCTTTTTATATGAATGTGGCCATCTGCTATCCAATGGAAAAACCTAGTAAGTGACATTTGCCATAGAGGTCATTTCTCATGCGCATGTATCGGAAAATAATCTTTATGGCAAATATCACTTACTAGATTTTTCTGTTGGACATCAGTCATGTGATCTCTGATAGTAAAAGCCTCTAAAAGGAAAAAAATGAAGATCTGAATATCCCACACTCTACATTTTTATGAGGCAATGCACGTTGAGCTCATATCAGTACTCTGGTTTACCCTGATATATTTTTGTAACGCGTGCACGGAATGTCCATTTTTTTAGGCATGCATAGTCTGCGGGAAGTAATTATTCCAAAACAGTGATAAAAATCAGTTATGAAAATACTTTTTCTAGTTGCTGTGCTTGCGCTCTTCAAGCAAAATTACTTTACCTGGCTGCTGCTCTTGCGCAGTTTTAGCAAGATTGCTTTTTCTAGCTGTTGCTCTTGAGCATTTCAAATTCAAATTACTTTTCAGGACTGCTGGAATCATAATCTCATTTTATTATGAGTTGATACTTGACAGACTAAATGTGAGTAGTGAATAGTGATTTGATTGACTCGAAGCGATGAGTTACTATAAATTACTGATAGATTACCATAAAGTACACATAAATTACCATGAATTACGAGATCTTCGCGAAAAGTTTGGAAATTTGTAGATACCTTAAATTTATTGAGATTTTCGGTAATTTACAAATTGACCAAATTTCTTGTAATTTCTGATATTCAAAAATTTCAAAAAATTTCGGTAATTTTTAGTAATTTTACTATAAATTTTCGAAATTTCCGGAAAATTTTCTTTTTTTCAGATAGAAAATTCCATGTATTTGTCACAAAAAATATCGTGCAACAAGCGCTGAAAGTAAGCACTTGTAACTCTTGTAAAGTTTGCAGTACTTGCCATCGGCTCATCTTCAGGTCATTTCCGGCTCGCTTACAGCTTGCCTTCGACTCACCTCCGACTCGCCTACAGCTTCTCTTCGATTCGCTTCTGGCTCGTACAGCAAACTTCATACTTGTGTGGAACAGCTTACTTCCCGCCCTCATAACACAATATACTATTTTGAGCTGCTATGCTTGCGATCTTCAAACAAGATTACATCTTCCAGCTGCTGCGCTTGCGCATTTTGAGCAAGATCACTTTTTCCAGCTGTTGCACTTGCGCATTTTGATTCGAAATTACTTTCCAGGATTTTCGGAATCATGACCACACTTCTGGCACTTGAAATTTACCAGAAGTTTCCAAAATTTCACGTAATTTATGAACTTGAAAAATTTCCAAACTTTCTGGAAATTTGCAGTAATTAATTGTAATTTCACCATAAACTTCCAAAATATATTAAAAGATTGGTTTTATTCTTTCTCAAATCGAAAATTCCCTGCATTTGTTACAGAGAATATTGTACGCAACAGCTGCAGAAAGTAGGCTGTTATAACTCTTGTGAAGTTTACATTAGTTGCCATCGGCTCATCTTCGGGTCGTTTCTAGCTCATCTCCGACTCGCCCCCGAAAAGCCCATAAGCCCCTCTTCGGTTCGCCTCTGATTCGTACAGCAAACTTCACACTCATGTGGAACTGCTTACTTTCCGCACTTGTAGCACAATGTACGAGGGATGTCCAAATAGTAAGCGTACTCGATTTTTCTAATTTGAAAGAATTTATTTTTTAAAAAAATTACACGGCTTTGTTCGTATACATTTCATATATTTTCCCACGTAGTCGCTTTCCCGTTCTTTGCAAGCAGTGAGCTGTGGCTCAAGTTTTTTGATGCCCTGCTCGAAGAAGTTTCCCGCCAACACCTTCCCCCACTTCAGGATCTCTATTTTCACCTCCTCGTCAGTGAAAAATTTCTTCCCCCCTGTGAGTCTTCACGTAGGTGAACGGGTGGAAGTCTGAAGGCGCCAAGTGAGGGGAGTAAGCGGGATGGTTCAAAACTTCCCAAGGGAATGGATCCAAAAATGCCTCGGTGGCCAAGTCTGTGTGCAGACGAGCGTTGTCATGCAACAAGCACACTTCCTTCGTCAACATTCCCGTCCGCTTGTTTTGAATCGCCCTCTTAAGCTTTCTTAGGATCTAATAGTATCTTTCTGCGTTGATGGTTTTCCCCTGAGGGAGGGATTCGATCAAAATGATCCCTTACCGGTCCCTAAACACAGAAGCTATTATTTTTATGCTTGAAATTGAAGTTTTGAATTTTTTGGTGGATGGGAAACTAGTGTGACGCCACTGTGACGACTGTCCTCTTATGTCTGGAGTATAATAAGCTACCCTGGTTTCATCTCCTGTAACAATAGAGCTCAGAAATCCTCACCTTCCAGTTCAAACCGCTCAAGGAACTCGCGAGCGCTAGCGACCCAATTCGCTCTGTGCTGAGCTGTCAGTTGTTTTGGGACCTACCTGGCGCACAATTTTCGGTATCCCAGCGTTTGTGTTATTGTGTCGTGTAAGAGACTTCTGAAGAGTTGTGGAAGCCTCGCGGAAATTCCATCTACTGTCAAACGGCGGCCTTCACGAACAACTTCCTCAATTTTTTGCACCAATTCCGGTCAAAATGGAAGGTCTTTCACTCCTCTGATCATGATGAAGGTTTGTTCTGCCTTCCTTAAATTCCACACACCACTTAAAAACGATCTTTCGATTCATATCAGCTTCACCATAAAGAGCTTCGATTCTTTGGAAAATTTCAGTAGGTGTTTTTCCTCCTGCGTGAAGGAACTAGATGACACTACGCACTGAGCACTTGGCGGGATTTCTTATTGATACGTTTCACGCGAAATGACACTACGGGGTTAGTTTTTGTACTACCGAGGTTTCTCCGTGCTCGTTGTGCTCAGGAGAATCCCCTCTACCACTCAGTATTGCCAAACTTGATTGAAAAAATTGCCACAGCCCAAAATGGCTACAGTACTCTTATTTTCTGAATAACCCTCGTACTATTATTTCCAATTCAAAATCGTTCAAATTAAAAACCCGTTTCTTCGAGTGAATCGAATATAATACAAATTCGAAACGATATCAGATTCTCTATTTAGTCTTTCCAATTCTTATCTTTTAAGTATTATTCATTCATTTCTATTTTTTCTTACAGAAACAGGTTCACCGGAAAGATTGCCTAATCAGGTCTACGACCCAAGAGGTCCAGCTAGTACGTCTGGAAGGAATTTCGAAGAAGTATTAACCACACGCAGATGTACGATAGACCTGATGAGTTCAATTGAGCCAAGATTTTGTCACTACGATGAAAAAGGTATTTTCTACGAGGAAAATGGTCACTATCATCAAGTCCGGCGAGGTGTTCCTCTTCTAGAATTCCTTGGTTATATCGTTGGGAGACCCATCGATGGTTTGGTTGCTCCAATATTTAATAGTGAGCGCCAATTCGTCCTGGCAGACAAAGATGACTATAGGCAGCAAATTTTACTTAACGAAAAAGAAACTCGGTTGGCTCTAGAGCATTATGGGTACGATCCTATCCCACCAAGTTATCGTGTAGTAAATCTTCTAGTACCACATGAACCCGAAGTAAATGTTTCACCACATAATCGTGAAGCAAATGTTCAATCTTCGGCTTCAGCTAAAAAATCCGGGAAATCCGGAAAACGACGCAATACAAAGAATGCGGTTCCAAGTAAAAAAAATTACTTAAAGTAGATGATTCGCTGCTGTGAAAGAAGGCTTCATACACGGGAAAAATTAGCATTAGGTCAAAAACATATTGACGATAAAATATATTTTCTGTAATATCCGCGTGAGGCTTCGTGAATCGAACAATATTTTTCATTACAAATGACAATGCAAGACCTGAGATTGACTATCGTTAACAGACATCGAAAATAACCTCCTCAAGCAAAATGACAACATAGTAACCGCCTATGACGTCAGATGGCGTTAGTAGTGAAACCGGTGAGCAAGACATTTTGCTCATCGGAAATCGATCAGCAAACCATTTTAGGCACAGCTGACCAATGCGATGTTTAATCAGCCATTTCTGATGTCTGTAAACGGTGAGCAAACGAAGGCTTTGCATGCATGTGTAAAGAAAAAGCAATTCGATAGTAGTGCCACCTGTCGCGAGCTATGGGTACTGTGTTCATGAAGTGAAACAAAACCTTCAAATTGAAGTTGGTAATCCGTCAATCGATTGACGAACTTCATTGTTTCAACTCTCTCCAAAGCAGCATTTCCCGTCTGTGGAAATTGGACAAAATACCGTTTACACAACATACTGTTCTCGATAAAAGATTTTTTTCTCTCAAAATAATGTACTCGAATGAAAGAACTTCATTTTCTTTGATCAAGAATACTGTCTCAAAAATTTAAGACAAGAAAAATTTTGAAAGATCAAGAAAGTATTGTATTATGCTTATTCGTACCGATATTTTCTTCATTTATCGCTCATCTTTTTTTAGTCTATAGACTATTGAAATATAATATATTATATATTGTGAAACGCGAGTTTAGTGATACATACAAATTGAATAATCTACTCACCCTTGCGGTTAACTTGTGATTATTTAATGAATAATCTTAATAATTTAATTGATAAAAGGGGAACACACGGGAGAAAGAATAAAGCTTGTTTACCCAGAAAGTTTGATTTATCCAAAAAATCCTGAGCTAACCTATTGTATACAAAAATCGAGGATATGATAAACCCTAAGCTATTATATGATCTGATAAAGAAAGACTATCCCTATTTGTGCACAACTATGATTCTCTACTCTCTATATTCTTTTTACAATGCTAGTGAGTTTACTCTATCTAGTTTTCTAACTTCTTTCGCGCCAATTATTGGCTCTATTACATTATACTTCTTTTATCTCAAATTGAGTCTCTAAAAGTAATTTATTTACATACGTTGTAATTCTACGATGGATATATCAAAATAACAGATGATCAATTACTTTCTAGGGAATAAAATGTTTTAATCTACTGTAATATTTCACATCGTCAAAAATAGTCCCTCTCGATACTGGGCTATAGATGCTTTCTGCACTCTAACAATTTAGATACCGCGTATAGACGCTGTTTACACAAAATCACTCAATGCCATCACATTCATGAGTCTCTATTAACCGCATAGGTTTGATTCTAATAGGCTCGATTAAGGATATGACACAAAATAGCACTTGCACTTACATCTCATTAAAGAATTTAAATATTCAGCTCAAAGGCAAATCTCATGAAAATTTCAAATATTCAGCTCAAAGGCAAATCTCATTTGAGAATTTAAATATTCATCTCAAAGGCAAATCTCATAAAAATTTCAAATATTCAGCTCAAAGGCAAATTTCCATTAAAGAATTCAAACTTATATACTCTATGAATCGCGAGTCAAGAAAATTCTCAAATTCGTACGAACGTGCCCGAAGAATACAACGGAATCTCTCGAAGCAAGATAGACCTTTTCTAGACCAGGTCCTGGAGAAGCTCTCTAGGTTGCACTTAAAGGATATCTCTTAAATATTAACTGGAGTAAGCACCCAGTTGATACTCTTCGTGGAGTAGAGGTACCATATGTGGCCAGTGGTGGAAGGCTGGGCTTCCAGTTGCCCACAAGCTTCTCTCCAGAGATCCTTGCTCTACAAGAGCAAGTTCCTTTCTCAACTTTTCCTCGTGCGTAAGTGACTCTCTCGACTTCGCGATCACTCGCGCCCCACCTATGACTTGTTGCGGTTGAAGCGGTTGTTCACTTCGTCAATATGCATGAGGTCTATTAATATGAATTATGAAAATTGATCCGTCGTTGAATTTTCAAGTGCTTATATACCTTCCTTGTTGTTGTTGTTAGAATGCTGTCGGGGGTCCGCCTATTTGTAGGTCCAGCCAGGTGTTATTGGCCAGTCCTGTTCCGGGTTCCAACGGCGGTAAATCTCCCAGAGCTCACGGCTTTCCGCTGCAGGTGGTTGCCAGGGGGGACGCGTCCTTCTCTCAAGGCGCTGTTTCTCTCCTCCGGTCGTCATAGGATTCTCGAGTGACCTTACTCGCATTTTCTGTAGATTTGCGGCCTGGGTGTTGCTGACCTTCTGTTGTCCAGGTAAATCTCCTAGAAATATGAGCTTGCGTCCCTCTTTCTGTTGAGTCCCTTCACAATTTTTCTTTTCGGTCTTCGTTCGGTCTTCCTTGGGCTGTTTGATCGTTCCTTGCAGCCTTTGTATTTTGATATGGGTCGCAGGCTTGCTCTCTAACAGCTCCTCGATTAGCGCCTCTTGTCGCGTTCTCTTCGTGCGACTTCTCATTCCTATTTTCAGTTTCTTCTCCGTCAAGTCCGTCCCTATATTCGAATGTGTCGCTCTTCGTCCGGCGTAGAGTCTTTAGGTGGAGCATTGGTTGTTGGCAGTTCCTCATCGGGCCCTATGCACTGGTGTTTTTTGTGCACCTGAATTCGGTACGGATTGACCTCCGAGACGGTCATTCCCGATCGTTTCACTGCTTTCCTTTTTGTTGCGATGATATAGCGTGTCCACGCTGTGATCACCCGATCGCGCTGTAGTTCGACGATGATGGCATAATTTCGTAATCTCGGTAATCTCGGATCCTTTTAAAGTCCTGCTGGCCAGAGTGATTATCTCCTCCTCATTGTTGTGGTTTAGTTGATACAGCACAGATCCCAAGGCATAATTGCTAGCCTCTGTCTCCAGGTAGTATGGTTTCTTGGGGTCTGGAAGGAAATTCAATTGACTCTCCAAATAGTCGCTTTATGCGTTCAAAACTGTCTTGTTCTAGTTTATCCCATCTCCATTCAATGCCCTTTGTTATTAATTGAAGGAGGGGTACATTCTCAGTAGCCTGTTTGTCGCTGAACTTGGAATAAAAATGAACAAGTCCAAGGAATCCACGCAACTGCTTTACATTTCGTGGTGCTGGGAATGACTGGATGTTGTGAATTTTGTCGGGATCGGGTTTAATTCCTTGAGTCGTTAATACAAAGCCAATGAACTTTGTCTCTCTCCTAAAAAAATGAGACTTGTCCAGGTTGAGGGTTAAGTTGTTTCTAGCTAGCCTCCCTAGCAATTCGTTGAGATATTCCAGGTGCTGTTGATTTGATTCCGTAGTGATAAGTGTATCGTCGACGAACGTTATCACCTGGCCACCAATTCCATGCAGTGCACGATCGAGTCCCCTCACTAGCGAGGCCGTACTAGTTTTGAGACGAAACGGAACGACTCTAAATTCGCAACTTTTGCCACGATGTTGAAAGGCAGTATACTGTCTAGAATCTGGGTGGAGAGGCAGTTGCCAAAAACTGCTGGTCATGTTCAAAGTGGACATTACGTTTATGCCTCTGCATTTTTGAAATAAAATCTAGGCTGGTTCAGGGCATTCCAAGTCCTCAACCATTATTTCATTTAGCTTACGTGCGTCAAAAAACAATCTTATAGTACCGTCTTTTTTTACTACCGGTACTATAGGATTAATGTAAGGGCTGTCGGATCGTTGAATTATACCCATTCTTAACATTCGATGTATCTCCTCTTCTACTTTTTCATGGTGAGCCATGGGTATCGGGTAGCTCCTGTCGATGAATGGTTTTCCTCTTTAATCCTGAGCATGTGCTGGTAGCAGGTCAGTAGGCCAGGCTCTCGACGAAACGCCTGTCGATGGCGCCATAAAATGGTGCTTAACTGTTCCTTCTCCGGCTGACTCAGGTCGGCAATTTCAGCTACTCTTTCCTGTACCTCGGCCCACGCTATATCTGTGGACACGGTACACTGTGTTGGTGGTAGTAAAAGGCCCATCGAATTTTCTCTCTTTCCCTCTTCATTGTCCTGTAGCTGCATAGCATTGATTTTCTCCTTTTCTTTTTCGTTGGAATCCTCGTCTCTTACTATTCTTAGAGACGGGCTTCCTTCAATGTATGGAAAGTTTAGTGTTTTGTCATCTAGAGTGATTTTGGCTTTGTGCTCGTCGAGCACATCTATGCCAATAATGCATGTTCTTGACAGATGAGGTACTATTATGAAAGCCATTTGTATTGTCACGTTGTTAATTTGCATGTCAGCATATATTTGTTTGCTGCGTCGTGTCAGCTTGCCCCCCATGGGTCCCGTCATCGCAACACCTGCCAGTAGCAAACTTGGGTATGGGTTGAAGCGTTCCTTATTTTGGTAAGGAAATTTTTGGATATACAGGTGATTTCCGCACCTGTATCGATTAAGGCTTTTGTTACAATCCCTCCTACTTGCAGGTTTGTTGTGTAACATTTGGACCGTGGCTTTTGTGTTACTTGGGGTGCTTCCTCTAATAGTTCCTCTCGGGTATTAATGAGCATGTGGGTGTAATAAATTGTTGTTTCCGGTGCCACGTCAATCTCATTTGTTGAGGAGTCTATTCACGTGGCCCCAGTTCGTTTCCCGTGTCTATTGTTGTTTCTGCTGCCAGCTCTTCACCCTTTCGTTCGTCATCATCTGTTTGGAAGTCCAACTCCATGTTTTGGACTCGGTACTGTTGTGGATTTGGTCGCGGTCTCCACTATCGTTCTTGACAGGGTGGTTGCCCCCCTATTCCTTGTCCTGGTTTGTTACTGTTACCACCGTGGCTTCTTCCATTATCATTGGCCTGCCGGTTCTGCCAGTTGTTTTAGCTACTGCTTCCACCACGCGGATTGTCTTTTCCCGCATTTGGTGGCCGCTATGTGCCTTGTATGTTATTGTTGCTTTCTGCTAGATAGTTATTTTTATCCCGCTATTCTCATACTTCTGAAGCCCCATTATTGCTGCTGCCAATTTTGCCAAATTTCTCCAGCAGCTCGATTAGTTGTTCACAGTCACGTATTCCCGTTCCTACTATGGCATACTTTATTTCGTCGTTATAATGACGAGCCAATGTTTGTATAATTTCTGTAGTGTCAGGTCTTGGGAAAAACTCATTAACGAGAGCGATGATTTCTGTAGCGTATTCCGCTCGTGATCGGTCTTTACTGGCTTGGTAGTATCCAGACTCGAGCTTCTTTTTAATCTCGTGTTGAGTTCGTTCATTCCAGTAGCGTTTCCTAAACTTGGTCATGAACGTCTCCAGGCTCGTGATTTCATTTTTGACTATGCACCACCAATCTCCTAGTGGTCCTGAGAGAGATTTTTCTATGAGGTAAGCTGCGTCGCAGGCTTTTGGGCGAACCGCGTCCTAATACTGTTCCAGTTGTCTGAGATAACTTCCCTTCCCCATTGAACTCTGGGAGGACGTATTTAATATTGGGTTGGTGTTGCGCGATTTGGCCACCGTCCCTTCTCATCGAGTCGTCGGTGATTCTCTCCGTTACTCGAACATGGGCGGTTTCCAAGCGATTTAATTGGGCCTGAATTCGCAGCCTGATTTCTTCTAGTGTCTTTGTCAGGTTGGTGGTCGCCTCCAATGATCGTCCCAGGTCATTATGCATGGCGGTCATTCGGTCCTGAACCTCCCGGTCTCAAGCGACGAACTGTTCCTCCCTGTGCCTTTTTTCCTCCTCCATGATTCTCCTAGTGGTCTGCTCGAGTTCTTGAAGGCGGAGATTCACAAGGTCCTACGGGCTCATGGGCGTGTCCTGGCTTTCTGGTGGTGTTATTGTATTAATCTCTTCCATTACCATGTTGGTAATGGTGACGTCTAGATCTTCTTGGCTGATAACCATTGTCACATTGTTCCTCTTCTGTGCTCTCGATTATCTTGAGCTGTTCTTACTCATTTTGTTGTTGTCGTTTTACGATTTCGGACCGTTCAATTGTCTTTTGTTTTCACTTGGGGTTTGTTTATTGTGTCTGCTTTCCCCAGCAATTTTTCTGGAATTTGTCTTCACTTTTATTCAGGTATCAATCGAGGTCTCGCATACCTTGAACTGTATTTGGCTCGTAGGCTGCGGCAATTGTCTTTTGCGGAAATTAGGGTCACCTCTAAAAAATTCGTTTATAATTTCCTTATGGTCCATTAATGACCCGTGTACCTACAGCTGACCTAACTCCTAAGCTTCATTCTTTTTTAACGACTCCTCGGGGCCCAACGTTGCGGCGCCAATTGTAACACGCGAGTTTACTGATACATATAAATTAAATAATCTACTTACCCTCGCGGTTAACTTGTCATTATTTAATGAATAATCTTAATAATTTAATTGATAGAAGGGGAACACATAGGAGAAAGAATGAAGCTTGTTTACCCAGAAAGTTTGATTCATTCAAAAAATCCTGAGCTAACCTATTGTATACAAAAATCGAGGATATGATAAGCCCTAAGCTATTATATGATCTGATAAAAAAAGACAAATCTTATTTGCACAACTATGATTCTCTACTCTCTATATTCTTTTTACAATGCTAGTGAGTTTTCTCTATCTAGTCTTCTAACTTCTAATGCGCCAGTTATAGGCTCTATTACATTATACTTCTTTTATCTCGAATTGAATCTCTGAAAGTAATTTATTTACATACGTTGTAATTCTACGATGGATATATCAAAATAAAAGAAGATAAATTACTTTCTAGGGAATAAAATGTTTTAATCTACTATAATATTTTACATCGTCAAAAATAGTCCCTCTCAATACTAGGTGATGCTTTCTGCACTCTAACAATTTAGATACCGCGTATAGACGCTGTTTACACAAAATCACTCAATGCCATCACATACATGAGTCTCTATTAACCGCATAAGTTTGATTCTAATAGGCTCGATTAAGGACATGACACAAAATAGCATTCGCACTTTTATTCGATTCACTCGCAAGGCGGTTAAATGCCTGGCTGTTCCCAAGTCCCTTGTATATAAGCGGGGAGACATTACAGGTATGGTCATAACAGGCCAATGGGCACAGAAAATGGGTCTTGATACCAGAAAATTAACTTGTAGGTCATTTGAATGATAATCTCTTTATTGATTCAGGAGGAAGGAAGGTAGAATTTTCCTGCATTTCTTCATATCGGTGTAATAAATTTTGATAGCTTGTCCAAATAATCATTTGTTAGAGTGTAAGATTCGATTTCTATTTTCTTAGCCAGTGCCGGAGATATATTTCCGATCTGCCTATAAATAAAAATCTCTCCTTACATTCGGTTTATTTATGATTCTATATTTCTTGAACCGGTTCGTGGAAAAATATTCCATGCCGCTTGTTTACATAGAATCACAAAAGTCAACGTATAGGGAAATGATTGCAATATTCAATGTGGCAATTCCGCATAAAGGAAATTTCAATTTTTAATTATGAATCCAAATATTCGGTTCTCTCAATTAATTTATAGAATATCCCCATTGATCATTTGTTAGAATGTAATTTTTAATTTCTATTTTCTTAGCCAGGATCGGAAGTGTGTTACCGATCTGCCTATAAATAAAAATCTCTCCTTACATTCGGCTCATTTACAATTTTATGTTTCTTGAACCGGTTGGTGGACAAATGTTTCACGCCGCTTGTCTACATAAAATTGTAGAAGTCAACGTATTAGGAAGTGATCACACTGACTATTCAGCCTAAGAGCAATTTTCATTCAAGAATCCAAATATTTAGCTCAAAGGCAAACTCATTAAAGAATTCAAATATTCAGCTCAAAGGCAAATCTCATAAAAATTTCAAATATTCAGCTCAAAGGCAAATCTCATTTAAAAATTCAAATATTCAGCTCAAAGGCAAATCTCATAAGAGTTTCCAATATTCAGCTCAAAGGCAAATTTCCATTAAAGAATTCAAATATTCTGCTTGAAGGCAAATTTCCATTAAAGAATTCAGATTTATATACTCTATGAATCGCGAGTCAAGAAAATTCTCAAATTCGTACGAAGGTGCCCGAAGAATACAAGGGAATCTCTCGAAGCAAGATAGTCCTTTTCTAGACCAGGTCCTGGAGAAGCTCTCCAGGTTGCTCTTAAGGGATATCTCTTAAATATTAACTGGAGTGAGCACCCAGTTAATACTCTTCGTGGAGTAGAGGTATGTGACCAGTGGTGGAAGGCTGGGCTTCCAGTTGCCCACAAGGTTCTCTCCAGAGATCCTTGCTCTACGAGAGCAATTTCCTTTCTGAACTTTTCCTCTTGCGTAAGCCACGGAAGTGACTCCCTCGACTTCGCGATCATTCGCGCCCCACCTATGACCTGTTAGGTCACAGTGGGAGTCACTCGCGCTTGCGTTTTCTTATTCCTCCCTATGCACGGCAACCTCACAGGCCTCTTTCTCGTATCCTGTGCTATTTGCCTATGCCCTGGCTCTTGTATGTAACTTGCGCGCGCGCGTGTGTGTGTGTGTGTGTGTGACATTAGGGTGGCCCTTATTCATAAGTAGCGGAAAAAAAATTTCAGAATTTTTTTGCTCTCACCCCCCAGGCTTGTTCGAATACTTGAAAAAATAATCTCCAAATCTTAGCCAAAACGGTTAATATTAACCCGTGCCTCAAACACCACAAAGTTTAACACATGTTTTTTATGGGGAAAAAGCAGTTTTTTGTTAATCTAAGATTTCAAAGCCATAAAATCTTGCAAACTATTCCGCCTTGCAATATGTTGTTCAGAATTCATCAAAGAATAAATTTCAGGCATAAATTTTGAAGTTGAGTTATTTTATGGCACTCTTATGGGTCCCCAAGGAATACCTCATAAACGCCAAACACGAATTTGATCTAATATTGAGGTTTATTAATGCTTTTTGAAATTTTTTCTCCATAAATCATCTTGAGTTGGTAATCTAACAATAACCAGTATTCTTTTGAGCAATTTGAAATTATTTGAACAATTTTCATTTGTTTGAACATCTGATTTACTAATATGAGTCGAGAATGTAATGGATTTTCTAGAAAAATGTCAATTTTTGTGAGCACTAATTTGTTCTTCATACTACTATCAATTGTTTAAACGTGATGATTTACGGAAAAAAAATTCAAAAAGCATTAATAAACCTCAATAGATAAAATTTGTGTTTGGCATTTATGAGGTATTCCTTGGGGACCCATAAGAGTACCATAAAATAACTCAACTTCAAAATTTGTGACTGATGTTTATTCTTTAATGAATTCTGAACAACATATTGTAAGGCGGAATCATATGCAAGATTTCATGGCTTTGAAATCTTAGATTAACAATAAACTGCTTTTTCCCCATAAGAAACACGTGTTAAACTTTATGGTGTTTGGGGCACAGGTTAATATTAACCAATTTGGCTAATATTTGGAAGAGATCATTATTTTAGGTATTCGAACAAAACTGGGGGGAGAGAGCAAAAAAATTCTGAAATTTTTTTTCCACTACGTATGAATAAGG
>JAUMHM010057155.1:0-14708 GCA_032362435.1 Melikaiella ostensackeni
TTCTGATAAGATTTTATCACCCTGACTAAAAGCGATTATAAGAATACCCTTATTTTTCCAAGCACAAGTAGATATAATCCCTTAAGGTCCAGTTTTGATTGCAGCCCAGACAGCACAACAGTTTGCGACATGGTAATGCATTCAAGATTTTCAAGAAAATTTTTCGGGAAAACTTTCAATATTAAGATAAGAAAGAAAATAAGGATTCGAGCGACATCTGGCGACATTCCAGAAATTATTGTCCTGACGTGCATCACTCTTGCGGTAAGCTTTTCGCAAATATGAAAATGTCCGCCTTGCGGCAACTTTTCGAGGAAAGCCTAACATTGCGGATAGTTATCGTTATCGTTACCGATTCAAAATGCTATCGTTACTTTCTTAGTTACTTTTGTATTTTAGAAATTCATACCCAAATTTAATTTTTACAAAACTTTATTCATAACTTTCAAGTGGTAGTTATTACACTTTTTAATGGAAGTCGTAGGTTAGTCATGACCCACATAATATTTCTAAAACAAGGAATGTTTTAGAAAATTTTGAATTTCAGTGTGGAAGAAAAAATTCAGCCTTCCTATTTTGGGTTATAAATGTCTTTGACGCTGAAAATTTATTATTTATTTCTTGAAGTGTTTCTTTTGATTTACCTAGTTTCGACTTCCACTTCTAGAAGACTCACAATCTTGCAAAAACAACGGAAAGTTTTTAGAAGACGTTGAATTTTCAACAAAATACATGAATTTTCAACTAAATAGGATGAATTCTCAACTAAAACAGACATATCTTCAACAAAATACATGAATTCTTAAATAAGAAAGAAAAATATTCAACAAAATAGCTGAATCTTTAACTAAACAGTATCAATTTCAAACAAAGAATGAAATGGTTAAATTATCATTAAAAAAAAATGAATGTTTAACCAAAAAAAAATGTTGACAAAATAGTTAATTTTTGAACAATGAACAATGAAAAATGTAATGGATGGAATTTCAATCAAAAAAGACAAATTTTCAATAAGATTGCTAATTTGAAACCAAAGAGATGAATTTTTAACAAAATACATGAATTTTCTACTAAAAAAGGTAAAGTTTCAACCAAAACAGACATATCTTTAACAAAATGCATGAATTTTCATATAAAAAAGAGAAATATCCAACCAAATACTTTAATATTTAACTAAACAATATAAATTTTAAACCAAAAATCGAATGATTAAATTTTCATTCAAAAAAATGAATGTGCAAACAAAAAAAAATGTTAACGAAATACTTAATTTTCTAACGAAAGAGATGAATTTTTAACTAAAATGATGAATCTTCAACATAAAAAAAACATTTTTCACAAATTAGTTCAGCTTTCAACCAAAAATAACGAATTATCAATGAAAAAGGTAATAGTTGAAATTTCAACCAAAAAAGATTTCCATTTTGAGTCAAATACAGTTGAAGTCAACCAAAAGAGACAAATTTTCAACAAAGTAGGTAAATTTAGAACCAAAGAGATGAATTTTTAACCAAGAACATAATTTTTTACCGGAAGAGATGAATTTTGAACAAAAGACATGAATTTTCAACTTAAAAAGATCAATTTTCAACCAAAACAGACATATTTTTAATAAAATGCATGAATTTTCAAATAAGGAAGAGAAATATCCAACCAAATAGTTAAATCTTTAACTAAACAATATACATTTTAAACCAAAAATGGAATGATTAAATTTTCATTCAAAAAAATAAATGTTCAGCCAAAAAAAATGTTAACAAAATAGTGAATTTTCCAACGAAAGAGCTGAATCTTCAACTGAAATGATGAATTTTCAACACACAAAAAAACATTTTCCACAAATTAGTTCAGCTTTCAACCAAACATAACGAATTCTCAATGAAAAAGTTAATAGTCGAAATTTCAACCAAGAAAGATTTTCATTTTGAATTAAATGCAGTTGAAGTCAATCAAAAAAGACGAATTTTCGACAAGGTAGGTAAATTTGGAACCAAAGGTATGAATTTTCAACCAAGAAGATAACTTTTGACCACAAAAGATGAATTTTAAACAAAATACATAAATTTTCAACTTAAAAAGATCAATTTTCGACAAAATAATTGAATTTGCAGTCAAAACAAAAAAAAAGTAAACCAAGAACATAATTTTTTGCCAAAAAAGATGAATTTGAAACAAAATACATTGGTTTACAAATTAAGAAGATCAATTTTCACCCAAAAATGGGATAGTCGAATTTTTAATTGAAAAAATTAATTTTCTAACGGAAAAAGGTGAATCCTCAACGAAAAATGTAATAGTTGATATCTCAGCCAAAAAACAGTTTAATTCTAAATAAAAAACAGTTATATTCAACCAAGAAAATAATTTTCATCAAAATAGTTGAATTTTCTTTCAAGAGAGAAATAAAATGAACCAGATTGTTAGAATTTCAAGCTAAAAACGCGCGTTTTTAACAAAAAAGTTGATTTTCAACCAAATAATAAAATTTTTATCCAAAAAGATGAATTCTCAATGAAAAGTGTAATGGATGAAATCTCAACCAAAAAAGCCGAATGTCAATAAGATTGTTTAATTTCAAACCAAAGAGATGAATTTTTAACAAAAGACATAAATTTTCGGTTACAAAAAATCAATTTTAAACAAAATAGTGCAATTTGAAACCATAGAAATGAATTTTTAACTGAGAAGATTAATTTTGCACAAAAAAAGACAAATTTTAAACAAAATATATGAATTTACAATTGAAAAAACTAATTTTCGACGAAAAAGGATGAATCCTCAACTAAAAGTGTAATAGTTTATATATTTCAACCAAAGAAAAAATTATTTTAAATTAAAAACAGTTGAATTCGACCAAGGAAATAATTTTCATTGAAATAGTTGAATTATTTTTCAAGAGACAAGTAAAATCAACCAGGTTGTTGAAATTTCAAGCCAAAAAGGCGAGTTTTCAACAAAAAAATTCATTTTCAACCAAATAATAAAACTTTCATTCAAAAAGATGAATTCTCAATAAAAAATGTAATAGATGAAATTTCAACTAAAAAAGACGAATTTTCAACAAGATTATATAATTTTAAACCAAAAAGATGAACTTTCAAACAAAATATATGAATTTTCAACAAAAAAAGATCGATTTTCAATCAAAGATGTCATAGTTAAATTTTCAATGGAAAAAATTAATTTTCGACAAAACAGTTGAATTTTTAACCGAATGTAATGATTTTCATTCAAAATCGTTCAATTTACAACAAAATAATTGAATTTTCAACCAAATAATAAAATTTTTAACCAAAAAAAGCTGAATTTTCAACTAAAATAATGAGTAATGTAACTGGAATTTGAATTTCCGATTAGAAGAATCCATGATCAACTAAAGAGAAATGAATATTTAACTCTGAAATTATTTTTTATTTATTTCTAAGTGTTTTCATACATTTTAGAAGATTTTGAATCCTATAGTGGAAGACAAATTTCAATTTTCCTATATTGGGCTCTAAATCTCTATGGCTATCTGCCGCCACAATTGGAATAGTGAAAATGAAAAAATAGTTCTAAAAGTAATAAAATTGATTGATTGTTGTACAAAAGACTTGTGAACTACATTTCGAAAGTAACTAAATAGGTAACGATTTTTATAGTTACTGTTACTGAAAAAATGCAACTAGCTACCAATTCGTTACTTACAAAAGTAATTTCGTTACCACTATCGTTACCAAAAAAAGTAACTAGTTACAGTAACTAGTTGGAAGGAACTAGGTTCTTCCCATCACTGTTTAAACTTCAAACGAGCTACGGAAATATGCAAGCTCGGTAGGAACGAAGTCAATGTCTTAACAGAAGTGTTTATAAGGCATCGCAGATAGCGCTCTGTGTCGCACAATGGGAACAAGTGTACATTTTGTTTCAAAATTGAAAAAAGCGAACACAATAGGGCGAATGAAAATTGTAGAAACAACACCTATGAAGTTAAAAATTGCTACCACGGGTTTTTCCGAATCATTGATTTTAAATACGAGGTATAAGTATCAAAAACGTCACGAAAGTTGATGAATACACCATTCTGTCCTATAAATCTTTACATTGACACAATATTAAATAATCATAGCAGGTATCTGTATAAACATCATTCAACGTATTAAATAGAGCATACTTTCAGATACAAAATTATCTACAGATCGTCATCCCTCTCAGAACTGGTTGCATCACAGTCAGAACTACTCGCATCACTGTCATTACTGGTCTCATCGCTTTCACAGCTTGCGATGTTTCCTGCTTCAGCTTTTTCAGTGAATTTGCTACAAAAAAGTATGATTCAACATATTTACGAAATCAACAGCAGATACTTCTCAACAAAATAATCAGCAGTAACTTCTATAAATTTGCTTACTTATCTACTATAAATCTCTTCACAGTCAATGCGGTCTTTGGTTTCTTGCATAATTTCAATCGATTTCTTACCAAAATCATAGAAATGTTTGGGTCTGTGTGATATACAGCACGATGGAAAGATCCACTATCCCATTTTTTCTACTGTTTTGACGTGAGCGTAAAACCATATTCTCTCGGTACAGCTCATGCCAGGATCCGTTCGCATCCTCCAAATAATAAGCCACTGGGCTCCTCTCGATAAGTCTCGCCGATCTTGGCGCCACATGCCATCTGGAGCTTCCGGTTTGCCGAGTATTTTGCTGTTCTGTTAACTTGACATTATATTCCCTTATTCGACAATCTTTAATCACGGGGCCCTGTTTCCCACAATAATTGCAATAAGATCCATAACAATAATATCTCCGCGTTGGAATTGTCCTTGATTGTTTTGTGGCTACAGTGGCATCCACTGATTCCTTATGAGTGGGGGTATTCTACTACCCCATGTTTCTTGTGGCCTTCTGTCATTTTTAAGGGAAGAAAACAAGTAGGTCGGTTATTATGGGGGCGTTGACTGTAATGATCGAAGCTTCCGAGTGTTCGACATCTAGAGACAGTGTGACTGCTCCTGCTGAATATATAGCAAATTATAACTTCCCCTTGCGCGTAATTCACTCTGACCGATCTGTCTTCATTTCTATTAATTTAATTAGTTTTGTCTGGTTCATCTGGTTTTTGTCTTTAAATATTCCATCTTCTTGAATCCGTAGATTCATTAAGTTTTCGTTCTACTTTAATGGCATTGTTTGTAACATCTTGAACACGTCTTCTTCCTTTACCCTGATTTCGAGTTCGGGTCCTGATCCGCGCGAAAAACGTTGAACCAGATTTTTTCGAATCCTGTTTTGAATGTGTCGTTAAGTGCTTCTCCATTACTTATTCGGTGCGCGTCGAAGATTTGATCGGCTATTTTTTCAATTATTGTGGCATGAGATAACACGCTTCCCTTCTCCCACATATATGTACTACCTACTTCGCTCTCCAATTTATATACCGTTTTGGAGGGAGACTATATTTTTTTCGATCGATTAACTAGTGCAACAACTTCTAAAGCGTCTCTAAGGGAGACCTGTTGACTGCTTGGTATAGACATGTTCACTTGAGCCATATTGCTGGGAGGGGTGGTTGGATTTAAGTTAGTAAAGGGGTTCGTATGATTTGTGGGAGTTGACTGAGGATTCACGAAAGTGTTTTCGGTTGGGAATGGAAAATTTCCCTCACCAGACAATAAAGGCTGGCTGTCCTCTAAGCGACAGGGGGGGAAAATATTCTCTTGCTGCTCTCTTCCACATCAATACATTTTATAACTTTCCCACTTTGTTCTGACTGAGCAGTTTCTACATAGTATTTATAATCTGTGTCTCGATCAATCGTTTGGATGAAAATATAATAATATGCTTATAGGATCATGACGCAGTACGTGACAGTGATAAGTAAAAGCTAAAAAATACGTATTCATTTTCAGTGAAAGCATATCTAACTGTTTATGAAATTTTTAGGTGATAGACCGTTACCAACGAAAGATCACAATGATCAAAATGAGGAAGTTTCGTAAGTATCGCTATCAAACTCGTGTCAGCCTTATTCTTTTAATTTTAACTATCAAGCGTTTCATCAGATTTTGATAAAAAGACCAGTAGATGACAGATGACATAATTCTGATTATTTTTGATCATATCTAACCAATAATCCCCTGTCATCTGCTGGTTCTTTTCATCAAAATCTACCAGAACGTTTGATCGTTAAAATTAAGGAAATAGGGCTAACACGAGTCTGATATTAGCAAAGCGTACAAAACTTGCCAACTTTGATCTCTCTTATCTCACGTTGGAAACGGTCTATCGACTTCAAATTTCATAAACACTTATATATCACTGTTCTTTCTATTTAGTTAAATTTTACAAAATTCTTCCCAAAAGTCGAAAATATTCATGACACATGCGTATCTACGCACCCATATACCGTAAGCCGCGGCCAGTCGGGACACGCTGGGAAAACCGAGCCACACATAATTTCATATATTATATTGTGATTTCTCTTCCTCTGAATACAAATTCGAAAGATTTCTCATTGTTTCCCATGAAATAAATGTCAAATTTTCATTTAGAGGTAGCCTTGATCAGTTTCGTGAGGAAGTTTTGATGAAAATAATATTTCTATAAGATTGTCATTCTCTTTGGCTGAGACGATTAAAAAATTCCTCTGCGTAGACGTAATTTTTCAGTTAAAATCCACTGAGTCGTTGGAAGCACCTTAACGATCTCAGGCCACGATAGTCCACGATGCTTATCATAGATCGGCTTATAAGATGTCAACATTAGGTGTCTTACGAGTTTTATGATACATATCTAGCAATTTTGCTAATTCACATTTTTCCTCGTTTGGCATGTTATCGCCTTTCACTCGCAGATATATCAAATAGTTTGTTATTGGACTGTTCCAAAACTTTTTCAGTATTATGTAATTTTCAGGATCATCATATTCTAAAATTATCTTGCCTCGTGTAATCAAAGTTACTTCAGAAATGTTCAAAGTTTCGACCTAATACGCGTCATGACACAGTATTATCTGGAACTACTCAAAAAAAAGGTACACTTCACCATTCAAAAGCTGCTTTCACATTTACTTGAATGTAACCTGTAATATTTGAAGGCGAGTTGATACCTGTATAAAAACTTCGTTGCTCCGATTCATCTAAAAATTTACAATAAAGAAAATTCTGCAAATATATTTTTTCCTAATTATCGAAATTGGACTACCTTCATCAATTAACGCTTCAATGTTTGTGTCATTTCAAGAACTTGGCATAAAAGTTGCTTCAGAAAATTGAGCGCTGCGTCCAGAATTCTTGTTAAATCCCGAGAGACAAAAATGAGCTTGACGTCCCAAACTCGTGACACCTGTAGCACCTCAGACTTGGCGTAAATGGTCCGTTCGATTTCGATTCGTCCATTTTGTCATCGTTAGGTATAGGTTTAGAACTACCTCCATTCAAACCAAATTACTTGTATTCGTTCCTTTTTTTGCTTCTCTTTTCGGCTCATTTTGATGGATCCAATGAATTTCGTCAAATAAACGCACTAGACTTTGGTAGTCTCCCGCATGAGCCTCCATTTGTTTCGTGCGAGTGAGCCGATCTTGCCCGCGCTTGAAAATCTTGTCGAGTTTGATCTTCATTTCCGGCCAAGTTTTGCTTGCACTTTTTTCGACCACTGCGATGCTTTCAATTATATGATGTTAACTCAACCCTATAGGCAATCTGAATCTCATACACCCGACAAATACAATTATCCATGTTGTCATCGTCGCCTTCGCCATAGGGCGAAATTAGATCTATCCTAATTTCTACTATTTTATTCTACTACATTGAGGTGTTGCTGGTAGTGTATTCTCTTGCGCATGCTGATTATTAACTTCGCTGTTAGCCAGTTGACTACCCTGTCGCATAGCATCTATTACAGCTCGCGCCATTGCCGCCACTATCTTAGCAACATTTTCCATGATTGCACCCTGCGGAATTTAATAAATTTCAGAAACTCGAGAACCAACGACGCTCTGTGCAACATTATCAGGATGACGTGCATCACCTCCATCGTCTTCCTCTAGAAAATGTCTTTTTTTTTCATGATTCTTGTCTCCGCCACCATTCTCATTCGGTTTCTTGAAATTCTGACGCCCATTGTTCTCATTAGAATTCTTATTCGCCATCTTGAATGATAAAAGCTTACGTCGGTCTTTTAGAAGACCCGCAGCACGTCGATAACTTCCTAGAAGCGTCAGCTTGACCATACTGAATCTTCTCGAACCCATTCCCTATCTTTGCCAAATATTTTTGTATCCCGTCGGTTTCACCTTGCTGAATGCTGTCGTAAATCGTTAGAATTCTCGGATCGCGTTTGGCTACCCACACCGATTTTCAAGTACTCGGCACTAACTCAGCTTAATATTTTGCCGAATTACTTTTTTTTTTTCACAAAATCAACCTCAGATATCTTCACAATACCCCTCGCCATGATACTTGGTATATTGAACAGTAATATGTATTTATTTTAACAAATTCAATAAAGGAATGCATCGTTCCGCCATTTTTTAACACATGGATTTTGTTTTTTCAAAGGATTGATCTCTAATATCTTGACAGTAGCAATTTGTTCCTATATTCTAATAATATCTCACAATTGGTAAATTCAAAAAAAAAATGAATAAACAAATGCATAACTTGGCCATGTTTTAGTGGATAGATTTCGTTCCTCCAGCATAATCAATTAAAAGTGTATAACCAATTGGGCTTAACTGTAATATTTTACTGTCGGATAACAATTTATAATTTTTTTAACAAATTTAATGAACAAATTACTCTAAGGCCGTTTTTTTATGGAGACACGTTATTATTTTCTCCTTATTGTATCTATGTTATGATACTCTATTAACCGACAAGAAATGTTTATTATTTTAACACTGTTTTATAAAAATAGCTTCAAATGCTGAACAATGTTTAAAAAAATTTCCAGTCCGTTCATGATTTTACAAACAAAATTGTGTTCCTATAACAATATCATTCACTCGCAATTCAGTATGAATCTTTTTTTTAAGTATCATGACAAGTGAGATATCGTTCAAAAATTTGAGTCGATTTCATAAGGAACGATAAGGTATTTCCATTGAAAACAGCATTAGAATCATTCTAATTAATACTTTAACTACAAAATTCATCCATTTCTGTTTCCTTTTACAGAATTAGGTTCGCAGTTCGACATTGATCCTAAAACAGGCCTTCCAGTTCTCAGCAGAACTCCTTCTTCTAGTAGACCTTATTTTCCTGGCAGACCTTCTATTCCTGTCAGACCTCATTCTCCTGTTAGACTTCATCACTCTGCCACACTTCAACCTTCCTTCGGACTTCATCATCCTGCTGGGCTTCATCCTCACTTTGAACTCCATCCTCCCGTGGAACCTTAACCTCCTGTCGGATTTCATTCCCATCAACCCTTCGGACTTATCCTCCTAGTGAACACCAGGTGACAGAATTACGACTACTAAGATTGGCTTTCCCTGGAGATGAGCCACTTTGAACGAAAACATCGTCCTTGCAGTAGTGGACGACAAGCATATTCCTCGCGGACTATTCAATAATCGCAAGTAACGAATGACACTGAACATGAAGACCGAAGATGTTAAGCCAATTGCTGAAAAAAGACAGGATGCATGTCCACTAGGCTTTCAACTTATGCCACATCATTTTATTTAGGAGTACCTTCACACTATAATAGTTCAATTGAAAAAAAAATGTCAATCTGGAATGAAATATTTGTTATGATCCGAATTCGGATCAAACTTCTACATCAAATTGAAAATTACATCAATAAGTCAATGTATTTTGATCCTCAAGGCTTAGAAACTTTTTTTTTAATAGCCAGTCCCTACTCTTTCTCAAATCTGTGAACTACTAGAATTGAATCAGAGGATTCTGGAGAATTTTGAAACCAGGTAATATTACTGCGAATATTACTGCACTCGATAATTTCAAGACTTATAGTTTTTTGAAGTAGTTTTTTGTAAACATTAATGAAAGAAAGCATATTAAAAGACAAAATATGTTATTTCTATCATTATTTTTTGATACCTCTTTCATGAAGTTATTCAACTGTAATATGAAAATAAAGTTTAGAGAAAGTCTTTCAAACTTTTCTCAATCATCAAACATGAGAGGAAAAATTTATTTTTCAAATGGGCCACTTACTTTGCGCATGCGCACGAGTTGAAAAATTATATATTTTCTCAATTATTTGAAAAAAAATTTATAACGGAGTAAATGGAGAACTGGAAGGTCTTTTCGATTCGGTTCTTCTAGTTTTATGTTCAGGATACTGCTCATTGTAACGTGAGTGGGTAATACTCTGAAACATTTTTATAAAAAATTTCTATATTGTTATATTCTCATCAGAGAAGGTATTAGATTTGTGTGAAATTTGAACCCCCCCCTCCCCCCCCGTTTTTGTCAAATGTTCCCGTTTTGATACCCCCTGATCCCTAAAAACAGGTTTTTACGAATGTGTCTGTCTGTGTGTGTGTCTGTCTGTATGTATGTAAGTCTGTCTGTGAGCACGATAACTTTTGAAAGAATGAATCTATTGAATTGGCCTTTGATACACTCATCAGTGTCGAAAACTGAAGGTCGAATTCATTAGCCAGCCATTTTGGATAAAAATTCAAAAAGTTAAAGCATTTTCAAAATTTTTGTGACCATTTTTTCTCCAGATTTGAAAATTATATGTACGACTATTCATAGTCCTCAAAAATACTAACAATTTATCCCTATGACTTCTTTCAATTAAAAAAAATTATGAGAGTTTCAGCATTTTCGAAATTCAAAAGAAGAAACGAAAATGAAAATTTTAAGCTTAACAATGCACGATATAAAATGAAGTTAAGAATTTTTGGAAGCCCTACAAGATTGTCATGACAAATTTTGGGATTTTTCAAAAAAATCTAAAATTCAAATTTTGAGCCAAATAACGCGAGATACGAAGAAAAGTTGTGATATCAAAATTGTTGTTTTTACAAAGACCCATAAGCTTTCTTCTGAACACTTTCTGGTAGAAGGCATAGTTTGTTTTTTGAGTATGGAAAATAATACTGGAATATTTTAATTGTAATTTTTGAGCCAAACAACGCGAGATAAGAAAAAAAGTCAGAACGGTAGAATTTGTGCTTCTAAAAAGTCAAATAAAATTGCCGTTAGACATTTCTTCATAAGACCAATCGTAAATCATTAGGATAATTTTTTTATCGTTTTTAAAAATATTTATTTGTATATATTATACGGCGAGCGCACAAAATCGAGCGCGAATATTATGATGAGAATGTATTCCTTGAGGCCGACAGAGCCTTAAGTAAATAAATGTCCTTTTTCATTTAAAATCATAAACAAATTCAGTAATTTGTACGTTATTTAACGCTGAAATACAGTGAAGTGCATGAACAATTTTATTCTATCTTGATGCGCACTGCAATATCAGCTAATTGAATTGTACGCTTAACAAACCGCTTCATATCCGTTAGCATAGAAAACTGTGCTTCAAGAAGTCTTGAAGTAAACTACGAAGACGGAGTGGACATTTTTTTCACAAATTCGAAATTTTCGGAACTTAAATTCGTGATACTTCGACAATTTTACTGTGATATCTTTTCCCTTCATATGCTGTCTGTCCGACGCCTAAATCTGATTAAAAATAAAAGAATTTTTGACCTAGGTAGTGCGCACACTTTCCACACCAGAAGATGTTGGAGGCGACATTCAAGTCTTAAAAATGGTGACACGACTTTCAGATTTTTTCTCGACTTCAGAATCAAAACACAGTTTCATATCCATGGAATTTGAGTAACTTGCGTTCTACTAAACTGGTTCTGATTTTGCTATGAATTTTCGAACACTGCGCAGAAGAGCTGTGAGCATGCAAAACGTTCAATTTGTAAAGACTAACATATATTACACAGGTATATTTTTGGAATTCGATCAAACCATTATATGATTGATCTTTTGATGAGGGTTTCTGTTATGACTGTCAGCTTTGTTTCTATTTCACCCAGTCTATCAGTTTCCATGCAGCATAAATTTACTTGCAAGTGTTGGTTTACCTTTAAGAGCACGGTAACGGATAAAAATGATACTCTTCCGAGGACGCGCCCTTGTATGGAGCCATGATTCATGGGACAATGGTAATCTAAAAATCAATAATTAATTGCCTGAAATTATATCTCGCAAAAAATTATGTACTATCAAGTCAAAAAAAATGTGTCTCTTTCCTTAAAGAGTGATAAGAAATCTAATCTTCATGAACCGCACTAAACTTAGAGGTACGAACATTTTTTGAGAGCACGATCTGGACCCAAAATCTGTTAGAAAGTGCAAGGCCTTAGGACAGGCGGCTTCTAAATTAAGGGAACTTGGTCTCAATTCCCGCATTATCGGCTCAGGTCTACGTATTAGTAGCATCAGCTACACTTTAAATAACTTGAACAACATAAGTCAGGAGGAAATAGTCAATCGAAGCAAGTTTTCAACGACTAATCCGATTAACGATGGGTCGCTCAAGCTGGTGAATAATAATACAACCGGTACACCTAATCACAATGATGATTCACAGCTGGGAAATAACGGGTCGCCGGTTTCCGTAAATGAAAATACAGCTCTTGGATCAAACAATCATAAGCCTGATCAATCGCAAATGAAGAGAACTGGGTCCCTCGTAACTCCGGATAGATCTAAGAGGCAGGATTTCTTCAGAAAAGGGAAGAAAGCCCCTTCAATAATGTCAACGTGGAAAATTTTGTTACTAAACGTACTACTACCACATCTCCCAGCGAAGTTTCTAACCATCCCTCTGAGTGACTTATCACTAATCCAAGTGTTGTGAATTCTGTTGGTGAGCCATTCAGATTATGCTGCTGAAATATGAGTGGCTTTAGCAAAATGTTCAATTTATATGAAAGCCAAAAGAAATGTTTAACCAATTAATGTGTCACCTGCCTGGGTGAAACTTGGTTGTCAAATAAGTGCGTGAAATTACCTCAATTTCTGAGTGAGTACAGTATTTATTGTAGTTCTGCTATAAAGGAGAAAAGCAAGGGTTGGCTGATTTTAATGCTCGCGTTGCCTCTATGAATTTGGTATATGAGGGATTTTCATCAAAAACGAATTCCCGTGTCTGATAATCCTGGGCATATTGCGTATTCACACTCTTAAAAAAGTAGAGTTAAAATCAACTCCAAATCGTACCCTACAAAAAATCCCCACCGCTTTGAGTAGAAGGCAAGTGGAGTAGAAGCAGACAAGTTTTTACAGACGAAGTATTTACTATTAAGAAGTATACTCCAGTACTCTGAATAGATTTATTGTTAAAAATAATAATAAGTGCTCTCTCTAAACTTAAATTTCTCAAATAAATTGAGCTAGGCAACTTTAATTAGACGAAGAAATTAGAAAATTGATAATGAATTATTTTCTGTCATGAGAAAGTTCAATTGACCAATTGAAGTTGCGTAACTCATCAACTGATTTGAGAAATCCTGGCTTATAGAAAACAATAATTAATATTTTTAAAATTAAATTTATTTAGCGTACTGAAGTATATTGTTTTGTCACACTTCAGTAAACGAAAATATATTCTTCAATTTATAAAACAATTAATATATTTAACACCTGCATTAACACCTGACTCACAGTTTTTTGGGTTTAATATTTTATTTTTTAATTAGTGGTAAGTTTGCAATGGTTTTTTAGTGTTAGGCGTTGATTTTGTAGAATTAAATTTGGGTTTTTTGGAGAGCTCAAAAATAGCCCAAAATACTAATATGCTTATAATTAGGTCTACTGCATAATTCATATTGAGGGTAGTTTTTGAGTGATAGAGGTGTTAAAAAAAAATTGATTTTCGCAATTTTGGAGAGCCCAATAAAGCCCAAAATTCTGGTGTGTGTGGTTTTTTTAATTCCTTGAATAACCTGTAGCGGAGATGCTGGCGGCCAATACCTCCACCCAAATGTCGGTATTTGAGAAAAATAAAACAACCCGAAAATCGGCATTGGTGCCAAAAAAAGAGACCAAAGATAGCCCAAAATTCTAATATGCTCATATTCATGTCTAGCGCATATTTAATTTACAAGGTAGTTTTTTGATGATAGAGATGTTTTTTCTTAAATAAATTCTTGTATTTTTTGAGAGCCCAAAAAGAGCCTAAAATTCTGGTGTGTTTGATTCTTTCAATTTTTCAAATTTACTGCAGCGTAGGTGCTGACGGCCAACACCTCCACCCAGATGTCGGTTTTTTTAGAAAAATGATAGAGACCGTAAATCGGCATTGGTGCCCAAAAAGAGCCCAAAAATAGCCCAAAATTCTGATATGCTCATATTTGTACCAAGTGCAAATTTTAATTTCGAGCATAGATTTTTAGTGATAAGTGTGTTTTTTTGAAATTTAATTTTTGCAGTTTTTGAGAGCCCAGAAAAAGCCCAAAATTCTAGTGTGTTTGATTTTTTCAATTTCTCAAATTTACTGTAGTGGAGGCGCAGATCGCCAGCAACTCCACCCAGATGTCGGTTTTTTGAGAAAAATAAAAGAGCCCAAAAATCGGGATTGGTGCAAAAAAAGAGACCAAAAATAGCCCGAAATTCTGATATGCTCATATTTATATCAACTGCAAATATGATTTTAAGAGTAGTTTTTTAGTGATGAGGGTGTTTTTTTGAAAATTAATTTTTGCAGTTTTTGAGAGCC
>JAUMHM010057192.1:0-14708 GCA_032362435.1 Melikaiella ostensackeni
TTCGTTTTTTTAAATTAAAAATTCGCTTTCATAATTGAAGATTTAAATGTTCCACTTTTAATTGTAAATTTATATTTTATAGTTGAAAATTGAACTATTTGGATCAAAATTCACGCCTTTTCTTTTGGTGAAAAATTCACCTTGTTGCTCCAGCAAATCATCTTTTTGTTTAAAAATTCGTTTTTTTGATTAAAAATTAATCTGTATGACTGAAAATGTAAATGTACCACTTTTGATTTACGTTTATATTTTTTAATTAAAAATTTAACTATTTGGTTTCAAATTTATGTATGTTGCTACAAATTCGTCGGTTTCTGTAGAAAATTAATCTTCGTGCTTGAGAATACACCTTTTTTGTTCGAAATTAAACCATTTTGCTGAAAAATCGTTTTGTTTGTAGTTTAAAATTATTTCCTCGAAAATTCATGTTTTTTTTAACATCCTCTTTTCTGGTAGAGTTATCAATCTTTTTGGTTGAAAATTCATTTTTTTTGGTTCGAAATCGAACTGTTGTGTTCAAAATAGGTTCGTTTCAGATGAAAATAAAGTTTTTGACTGCAAATTAAACTATTCCATTTTTAATTATGAATTTATCTTTTTTAGTTGAAAAGTGAACTGCTTCTTTCAAAATTTATGTACTTTTTTAGAAATTCCTTGTTTTTGGTAGAAAATCGATCTTCTTTCCTGGAAATTTATTTTCATTTGTTGTTTGAAAATTAATTTTTTAAATTGAAAATTGAACTGTTCCATTTTTGGTTGTAAAGAAATAATTTCTTGTTGAACATTTAATGATTTGTTTAAAATTTCATGTATTTTATTAAAAATTATAATTTTTTGTACAAAGTCAATCTTTTTGGTTGAAACATGTTTATAAATAATAGTAATTGTTTTTTTTTTTCGAAATGTAAATTATTAAACACTTTTCTTCTGGTTAACATGTATAAATAAAATTATATTTCAGAAACCATATCAATATTTTGGCGCCTAAACATATTTCTTTCAAAATCTGTTTCTTTAGGTTTACCTAGTTACCACTTCCACTTCTAGAAGATTTACAGTATTCTAAGGCCAACAGAAAATGATTTAGAAGACGTTGAATTTTCAACGAAATACATGAATTTTCAAATAAAAAAGAGAAACGTCCAACCAGATAGTTGAATCTTTAACTAAACTATATAAATTTTAAACCAAAAATGAAATGGTTAAATTTTCATTTAAAAAATAAATGTTTAACCAAAAAAAAATGTCAACAAAATAGTTGATATTTCAACGAAAGAGATTAAGTTTGAACTAAAATGATGAATCATCAACAAAAACATCATTTTTAAGAAAGTAGTTCAACTTCCAACCAAAAAAGGTGAATTCTCAATAAAAAAGGTATGACAGTTAAAATTTCAACCAAAAAAAGTTTCATTTTAAATCAAATACAGTTTATTCAACCAAAAAAAGACGAATTTTCAACAAAATAGGTAAATTTGAAACCAAAGAGATGAATTTTCAACCAAGAAGATAATTTTTTTACCAAAAAAGACGAATGTTTAATAAAACACATTAATTTTTTTTCAATTGAAAAAAAATAATTTTGAACGAAAACAGATGAGTTCTTAACAAAAAATGTAATAGTTGACATTCCAACCAAAAAAGATTTTTATTTTAAATCTAGACTAATTGAATTCAACCAAGAAAGACGAATTTTACCAAAGTAGTTGAATTTCCAACTGAAACAAACTAATTTTCAATGAAAAAAGATGACTGTTCAACCAAATAGTTGAATTTTCTACCAAAAAGGTAAATTTTGAACAAAACGGATTCAACTAAAACCAAATAATTTCCATCGAACAGTCCTTTTTTTGAACAAAAAGATTAATTTTTTACTAAAAAGCGAATTTTCTACAAAATACACAAATTTCCAACCAAAAAGATGAATTGTCAATGAAAAATGTGATAGTTGATATTTCGACAAAAAAGATTTTAGTTTTAAGCCTCAAGCAGTTGAATTCAATCAAAAGAGACTAATTTTCAAAAAAATATTTGAGTCTATAACTGAAATAGATTAATCTTCAGACAAAAAATGAATTTTTAACAATGCAGTTCCACATTTAACTAACGAAGATGAATTATCAACAAAATACATTAATTTTCAAGTAAGTAGCGTAATTTTCAACTAAAGAAGGTAAATTTTCAATCAAAAATGAAATGATTGAATTATCAATTAAAAAATTAATTTTCAACCAAAACAAAACTAATTTTCTACGAAATAGTTGAATTTTGAATGAAAAAGATGAATTTTCAATCCAAATGATAAATCTTCAACCAAAAAAATTACTTTTTAACAAAATAGTTACATTTTCAACCAAGTAGATAAATTTTGAACCAAAAAGATGAATTCTCAATGAAAAATGTAATAGTTGATATTTTAACAAAAAAGGTTTTCATTTTAAGTCTAAAGCAATTGAATTCAATCAAAAAATACTAATTTTTAACAAAATAGTTGAATCTATAACTCAAACAGATTAATCTTCAACCAAAAAATGAATTTTTAACAACGTAGTTCCACATTCAACTAAAAAAAGATAAATTATTATCAAAATACATTTATTTTCAAGCAAGTAGTTCAATTTTCCACTAAAAAAAGGTCAATCTTCAATCAAAAATGAAATCATTAAATTTTCAATCAAAAAATTGATTTTCAAGCAAAAAAAACTAATTTTCTACAAAATAGTTAAATTTTCTACGAAAAAGATGAATTTTCAACTCAAGTGATAAATCTTCAACTGATAAAACTACTTTCTAACAAAGAGTTCCATTTTCAACCAAGAAGCTGAATTTTCAACCAAAAAGGATGAATTATCAATGAAAAATGTAATATTTGATACCTATTTCAACCAAGAAAGACGCATTTTTAATGAGCTAGTTGAATTTTGAACTGAAACAAACTAATTTTTAATGAAAGAATATGACATTTTAACCAAATATTTTAATTTTCAATTAAATAGTTAAATTTTCTACCAAAAAGATGAATTTTCAACAAAATAATTGGATCCTCAACTAAAACCAAGTAATTTTCCACTGAACAGTCCCTTTTTGGAGCAGGGCAATTAATTTTCTACTAAAAAGCGAATTTTTTGCTAAAAAGCGAATTTTCTACAAAATGGACAAATTTTGAACCAAAAAGATGAACTCTCAATGAAAAATGTAATACATAGTTGATATTCTAACAAAAAAGATTTCAATTTTAAGTCTAAAGCTGTTGAATTCAATCAAAAAAGACTATTTTTCTACAAAATAGTTGAGTCTATAACTGAAACAGATTAATCTTCAACCAAAAAATGAATTTTCAACTGAAGAAGGTAAATTTTCAATCAAAAATGAAATGATGAAATTTTCAATTAAAAAATTAATTTTCAACAAAAAAAAACAACTAATTTTCTACAAAATAATTAAATTCTCAATGAACAAGGTGAATTTTCAACTCAAATAATAAATCTTCAACTAAGAAAACTACTTTTTAACGGAATAGTTCCATTTTCAACCAAGTAGCTGAATTTTCAAACAAAAAAGATTAATTATCAATGAAAAATGTAATATTTGATACCTACTTCAACCAAAAAAGATTTTAATTTCAAATCTGAGCTAATTGAATTAAACCAAGGAAGACGAATTTTCAACAAAGTAGTTGAATTTTCCACTGAAACAAACTAATTTACAATGAAAAAAGATGACTTTTTAACCAAATATTTTAATTTTCAACAAAATAATTGAATTTTCTACCAAAAAGATGAATTTTCACCAAAATAGTTGAATCCTCAACTAAAACCAAATAATCCTCCACAGAACAGTACCTTTTTTGAACAAGAAGATCAATTTTCTACTAAAAAGCGAATTTTTTTTACTAAAAAGCGAATTTACCACAAAATACACGAATTTCCAACCAAAAAGATGAATTCTCAACGAAAAATGTAATGGTTGATATTTTAACAAAAAATATTTTAATTTTAAGTTTGAAGCAGTTGTATTCAATCAAAAAAAAAAAATAATTTTTAACAAAATACGTTAATTTTCAGACAAGTAGCTGAATTTACAACGAAAAATGATGAATTATTGATGAAAAATGAAATGTCCGATACCCATTTCAACCAAAAAATATTTTAATTTTAAATCTAAACTAATTGAATTCAACCAAGAAAGACGAATATTTATCAAAGGACATAGTTGAATTTTCAACTGAAACAAAATAATTTTCAATGAAAAAAGATTACTTTTTGAGCAAACATTTTAATTTTCAACCAAATAGTTGAATTTGCCACCAAAAAAATGAGTTTTGAACAAAATAGTTGAATCCTCAACTAAAATCAAATAATTTTCCACAGAACGGTCCCTTTTTGAACAAAATGATTAATTTTCTACTAAAAAGCAATTTTTTTTACTAAAAAGCGAATTTTCTACAAAATACACAAATTTCCAACCAAAAAGATGAATTCTCAACGAAAAATGTAATAGTTGATATTTTAAGAAAAAAGATTTTAATTTTAAGTCTGAAGCAATTGAATTTAATAAAAAAAGACTAATTCTCAATGGAATATTTGAGCCTATAACTGAAACAAATTAGTCTTCAACCAAAAAATTGAATTTTTAAGAAAGTAGTTCCAGATTTAACCAAGCAGTGGAAACTTTGTTCAACCAAAAAAGTTGAATTCTCAACGAAAAATGTAATAGTTACTGAAAGTAATAACTATGCTCATTTTGCTCCGGCCTCCCCTACTTGCATTCATTCATAACGTTTTTCGTAGAAACTGAAAGAATTGTACGACCCAGCTGTAGTATGTAATATTGTAATATGTCGTAGTGACGTTATGAGTCATACGATGCTCTAACGAGTTCTCAGAAATTTCATTCATAATAATCGGTTCGCAATTTATATTCAACCTGCTCGAGGCACTCAGTTATCAATATTTATCTATTTTAATATTCAGGATGATTCACGGTCCGAAATCACTTCTTTCATATGCTTACATCACCTCTTTAAGGTCATGCTATACTTTCCCGATTCCTACTTTACCGAAATTTTTTTAGCAACAACTTATACGGCCATACGAATTGAGATATCGAGTTGAAATTTTCGAAAATTAGTTAAAAGTCACTAAGGAACGTTTGTATGGTTTTAAATTTCCGAAACTACGAAAAAAAATTTATTTTGGAAAATTTCAGGAAATTTTTTTTTTGGATTTTCAGAAATTTAGGACCATACAAACGTTCCGTACCCACATAGCATACTTCCCGAATAAACCTGGTATTTTCTTAGGAATTGGTCCAAGTGGCCGGAAGAAAAAACATCTAAATTTTTTTATTTAAAAAAAATGAAATTAATTTTTACGTAAATTTGATGAAAAATGTATTATTTTCAACAAAAATAGCAATAATTGCAGAATCTGAAGAAAAATTGATAATTTTATAAAATTTCGTAAAAATGGCATAAAATCATGTTAAAAAGTGACGAATGATTTTCTTATATTTTTCAATTTTTTCCCCCAATATGTTGGAAAAAATAAGTAATCAGATTATTCATTATTCCTTGATAGCACAGCTATCAATAATTTTTTAAAAATCCGAAATATTAAGTAATATTTCAGACTACAAAAACAGTGAGCCTATTAGGGATCCCGGAATCGATTCCTCATATCTGAGAATCGATTATCTGGAATCGATTCGTTTGCCGGAATCGATCGCAGAAATGATTCTTGGCATCGAAGTTGGTGTCGATTCTCTTTTAAATAATTTCTATTTATTTTTATTATTTTTCACCAATTTTCATCATATTTCATCATTTTTCGTTAATTTTTAGCAATTTCGTCCAATGAAATTTATTTAATTTCATGAATTTCCATTAATTTAGATAAAATTTCAAATTTTTGCGGGCTTTACTCAACGCGAAGGGAGGCGGGGGAATTAGAATTGAAGAATCGATTCCTGTCTTCGATTCTTCGATTCCTGGAATCACCGTTATAATAATTAATTCAATTATTTATTTTTCACAACATACTAGGAAAAACGAAAATTGAAAAATATAAGAAAATCATTTTTCAGTTCTTAACATGATTTTATGCCAATTTTATAAAATTTTATAAGATTATCAATTTGTCATTCGACTCTTTAATAACTGATTTTTTTTTTTGAAAATACTACATTCTTCATTAAATTGACGTAAAAATTAATTTACTTCTTAAAAAACAAAAAATTTCGGCGGACATGAACCTATGTTTCACATCCTATTGAAAGAAACACATTCTTGGTGCCATTCTTTTTCTATTTTTTACATTGAAAGATTATAACTGTGTTTTGGAATTATAATTATTTTCAGCTAGCATAATATGCACGCGCTATAGCGCACATGTAACATTGCTTTAAATATGAATTCCATCTAGATTAATTTCAAACTTGTTTATGGATTGAAATGTTTTTTTATTAAAATCTCATGTAAAATAATATAAATATAACATTTTAAATAGAAAATTTGCTTTTTTCTGGAATTTTCAACTGTTGAAAGTCGAAGAAAATTGAAAATTAAATTTTCAACAGATAAATCATTATGTAGAAAACGATTATAGGATAATCAGCATTGAAATAAATAGTGGAGAAATATCGAAGGAATTATTGTAAAAATTAATCTATTTCTTGGTTGGAAATTTAGCTTTTGTTGAAAATTCATCTTTCTGGTTCGAAAATTCAAAAATTCAGTTGAAATTTTTCTTTCTTGATTGAAAAATCCGTCATGGTTGAAAATTTAACTCTTTTGTTGAAAATTCGTCTTTTTGGTTGAAATTACATTTTTTTGGGTAAGAGATACAACTGTTTGTTCGGAAATTAACCTGTTTCCGTTGAGGATTTAACTATTTTGGTAGAAGATTCAACTGTTTGGTAGAAAGTTAATTTTTTTTGTAAAAATTCATATTTTCAGGCTGAAAATTCAACTGTTTTGTAGAAAATTCATTTTTTATTGGCTTGAAAATTAAAAAATGCAGTCGAAATTTGTTTTCTCTCTTGACTGAAAAATTTTTCTTCGTTGAGAATTTAATTCTTTTGCTGAAAATTAGCCTTTGGGTTTGAAAAATTCATCTCTTCTGGTAGAAATTTCATTTTTTTAAAATTAAAAATACAACTGTTTTTCTCATGTATTACGTTAAAAATTCGTCTTTTTTAATAGAAAATTAATCCTCTCGGCTGAATATTTAACTATGTGGTTGAAAATTTATGTACGAGTATTTGGTTGAAAATTCGTCTTTTTTCGTAGAAAATGAATCTTTTTGGTTACAAATGCAACTGTTTGGTTGAAAAATAATCTATTTTGGTTGAAGATTCTACTATTTTGTGGAGAATTCTTCTTTTCTTGTTGAATTTAACTGTTTTTGATTTAAAATTAAAATCTATTCTGGTTGAAATATCAACTATTAGATTTTATTTGGAGAATTAATCTTTTTCGGTTGAAATTCAAGTACTTAGTTGAAAGTTGAACTAGTCTGTTACAATTTCTTTTTTTTTTGGTTGAAGATTAATGTTTTTGGTTGAAGACTTAATTATACTGTTGAAAATTAGTTTCTTTCCGGTTAAAATTAAGTATTTTGACTAATAATTCTGTTTTTTAGTTGAGAATTCAACTATTTGGTTCAAAATTCATGTATTTGGTTAAAAATTCGTCTCTTTTGGTAGAAAATCAATTTTAATGGTCGAAAATTCACCTTTCTGGTAAAAAAAATTAACAATTTAATTATAAATTCAATTAATTTGTTGAAAATTTAACAATTTTTTTGAAAATTCGTCTTTTGGGAGCGAAAACTCAACTATTTGGATAGAAACTAACATTTTTGATGAAAATTCATATTACTGCGTTGAAAATTCAACTGCTTTGTAAAAAATTCAACAGTTTGTTTATATTTTTTTTCTCTTTTTAGACTCGACATTCTTTCTTGGTTAAAAATTCAAAACTTTTGTTGAAAATTCGTCTATTTGGTTTACAAATTCATTTCTTTTGGGAGGAATTTCATTTATTTCTTAGTAAAAAATGCAACTGTTTAGTTGAAAATTAATCTAGTTTGGTTGAGGATTCAGCTATTTTGTTGAAAATTCGTCGTTTTGGTTGAATGCGACTGGTTTTGATTCAAAATTAAAATCTGTTCTGGTTGAAAGATCAACTATTACATTTTATGTGGAGAATTAATCGTTTCTATTTAAAATTCAAGTACTTAGTTGAAAGTTGCACTAGTCTGTTAGAATTTCTTTTTTTTTGTTGAAGACTTAATTATCCTGTTGAAAATTATTGTTTTTTGGTTGAAAATTAATTTTTTTTATTAAAAATCATGTTTTTAGTTGAGAATCCAACTTTTTGTTTCAAAATTCATCTATTTGATTGGAAATTTGTCTGTTTTCGTAGAAAATCAATTTTTATGGTCGAAACTTCATTTTTTTGGTAGAAAAATGAACAATTTGGTTACAAATTCAATTAATTTGTTGAACATTCAAAATTTTTTTTGAAAATTCGTCTTTTGGGAGCGAAAAATCAACTATTTGGATGGAAACTAACATTTTTGTTGAAAATTTATATTACTGGGTGGAAAATTTAACTGCTTTGTAGAAAATTTAACAGTTCGTTCAAATTGTTTTCTCTTCTTAGACTCGAAATTCTTTCTTGTTTAAAAATTCAACACTTTTGTTGAAAATTCGTCTATTTGGTTTAAAAATTCATCTCTTTATAAGGAATTTATTTTATTTTTTTGTGAAAAATGCAACTGTTTAGTTGAAAATTAATCTGGTTTGGTTGAGGATTCAGCTATTTCGTTGAAAGTTCGCCGTTTTGGTTCAATGCGACTGGTTTTGATTCAAAATTAAAATTTGTTCTGGTTGAAATATCAACTATTAGATTTTATTTGGAGAATTAATCTTTTTCGGTTGAAATTCAAGTACTTGGTTAAAAGTTGCACTAGTCTGTTAGAATTTATTTTTTTTTGGTTGAAGACTTAATTATCCTGTTGAAAATTATTGTTTGTTTGGTTGAAAATTAATTTTTTTATTAAAAATCATGTTTTTAGTTGAGAGTTCAACTTTTTGTTTCAAAATTCATCTATTTGATTAAAAAATCGTCTGTTTTCGTAGAAAATCAACTTTTATGGTCGAAAATTCATCTTTTCGGTAGAAAAATGAACAATTTGGTTATAAATTTAATTAATTTGTTGAAAATTCGTCTTTTGGGAGTGAACACTCAATTTTTTGGAAAGAAACTAACATTTTTGTTGAAAATTCATATTATTGAGTTGAAAATTCAATTTTTTAGTAGAAAATTGAACAATTTGTTTGAACTTTTTTTCTTTTCAGACTCGAAACTCTTTCTTGGTTAAAAATTCAACACTTTTGTTGAAAATTCGTCGTTTTGGTTGAATGCGACTGTTTTTGATTCAAAATTAAAATCTGTTCTGGTTGAAATATCAACTATTACATTGTATGTGGAGAATTAATCATTATTGTTTGAAATTCAAGTACTTGGTTGAAAGTTGCACTACTCTGTAACATTTTTTTTTCGTTGAAGATTAATCTTTTTGGTTGAAGACTTAATTATTCTGCTGAAAATTAGTTTTTTTTTTTTTTTAAATGAATTCTTTGACTAAAAATTATTTTTTTATATTTCAAGTATTTCGTTCCAAATTCATGTATTTGGTAAAAGTTCTTTTTTTTTGGTAGAAAATCAATTTTTATGGTCAAAAATTCATGTTTCTGGTTTGAAAAATTAACAATTTGGTCATAAATTTAATTAATTTGTTGAAAATTCAAACATTTTTTTGAAATTCGTCTTTTAGGAGTGAAAACTCAACTATTTGGATAGAAACTAACATTTTTGCTGAAAATTCATGTTATTGGGTTGAAAATTCAACTGTTTTGTAGAAAATTGAACAATTTGTCTGAATTTTTTTCTTTTTAGACTCGAAATTCTTTCTTGGTTAAAAAGTCAACACTTTTGTTGAAAATTCGTCTATTTGGTTCAAAAATGCATCTCTTTTGGAAGGAATTTCATTCATTTTTTGGTAAATAATATAACTGTTTAGTTAGAAATTAATCTGTTTTGGTTGTGGATTCAACTGTCTTGTAAAAAATTAAACAAGTTGGTTAAAATTTTTTTTCTCTTCTTACCCAAAAATCTTTTTTGGTTAAAAATTCAACTCTCCTGTTAAAAATTCGTATTTCTGGTTTGAAAATTCCTTACTTTAGAATAATTCTAAGTTAGCAGAAATAGTTTGAAAAGTGCTAAAATTGAAGTTAAAAGTATTCGTTTTGTTAGGAATAATGAAAAGATTATTCGATTTTCTATTAATTAATACTAAATGAACTTCACTTTATTTGCTTTTCTTGAGCTGTCTATGACTGTGAACATTAATTTTTTTTAAATTAAATTTTTTATTTCATCACTCAGTAATAAACAAATACTATAACAAAAGAATTTACAAGCCCAGCACCTTCATGTTGAACGGACGGAAGGAAAACATGAGATAGTCACGTACTTTATTATTATAGATTTTCTTTTCCAGATATAAAAATATTAATTACGACACATTTATTTGAAGGAAAATAATTTTTCCTACCGAGTACATGATTTATTCATAATTGAAAACCTTCTCAAAAGTTTTTCAAAATTGCAAATAAGAAAACAAATGGGCGTTACTAATCGTACGTCAAAATATTAAAAACAAAAAAATTAAAGACAAGTTAAATTTTGTAATGAACACAAAAATTTGCCCACTATCGATTTTAAACAGAAAATTCTAAGCTATTTCTCAAAACTGGGAAAGTTTTCTTTAGTTAATAAATTAAGTTTTAATCATGATTATAATAATTTCGAACAAGACTCGAATAATGAAAGGAAAATTTTATACAATAACACGAATCTGTCGGCGAGTCTTCGGCATACAAAAGTCCAAAAATAAGGCACGTTTCATTATCGCCAATAAAACACGAGATTCTTATTGAAATGTAGATGAGGAATTTTACACAAAAATTTTTTTCTTCGATTGTATAAGGTGTAAAATATTATATTTTTAATAGCCTGGAAAATGGAAAATGATTCGATTTATAAAAAAGCATAATTCAACGAGAGATGTGCATCATGATCAGATTTGATTATGAATTATGACTGATTTGAACCAAGGCAATAAGTCACAGCCTTTCTACTAAAAAAATTAGCGAAAAAACTGGTTATTCATGCAGACGAGGTTCTTGCTTATGTCGTCAAAAAATCCTTTAAATAACTCATTACACTTATGACACGTTACAGTGGGCTGAGAAACACCGAACAGTGGTAAAAAACCAACATAAAATTTGTTGATTAAAAACAATGAATTATAAAAATGTCTTTTTTTATTTGAGTTTTTTAAAAAATCGGTTCGAAAAACTTGTTCATAAGATTATTATTTAAAATGTTACAATTTTTTTTTTATTTGAGTGGTCATAAATTAATACGATGCAAATAAGAAATAGAAATATTAGCTTGGTTTCGAATTCCCTGACTTTATACTAATGCATTTTGAAAATTTACAATACAGACATTTTTTAATCAAAAGGTGCGAACACCAAGAATATTTCTCTTGATTTTGTATCTTCTAATAAAAAACAAAATATTCGCCGGAGCCGTTTTTGGAAAAATCTGTGTTTATTTTGAAAAAATCGAAAGTTCTATTTTTTCTCGAAAACAGAGTGAGATATAGGAAAAAGTTGAGAATGCAAAATTTCACCTTGGAAAAATTGCAACAAAAGGACGCACTTAATAATTTTTAATCTCACTTCGTCTTTTTGAAAAACTTGATTTTTCGATTTCATTATAAACTTCTTTTTTTCTTTTGTGTTGTTCTCGACATTATTATTTTAAGTAGAAAATCTAGGAATGTACTCATATTCATATGTTTTTTGACACTAAATCTTTTTTTCATGAGCCGATAACATTTTTAAGACGAAAAAATATTTTTCAGACAATTCGAATAACAATATTTATCTGTTCTAAATTTTTCTCTGGTATAAAACAGTGAAAAACGAATTCTTACCTCTTAAAATCGAAAAAATCAAGTTTTACAAAAAAAAAACGAAGTGAGACTAAAAATTATCAAGGGTTTTTTTTGTAGCGATTTTCCCAAGGAAGAATTTTTCTCTCTTAAATTTTTTTCATATCTCGCTTCGTTTTCGAAAAAAGTGTAATTTTGAATTTTTTAAAATTAAAAATGAATTTTTCAAAAATGCCTTCAGCGAAGATATTGTTTTCTATCAGAAAATAGTTGAAGACATCTCAGATACAAAATAAAGAAAATATTCTTGATTATCGCACCTTTGGGTTAAAGTCATTTCAACCGAACCGTGACCGAGTGCTCTCGTCTTCCATTCGTACATATGTCAGAATTTAGTGCTGAAAATGCATTGTGTAAAAAATATATCAGTTATTGCTGATTAGTCTGTTCATTTTATACCTACGCTCAGTAGATCCTGGATCTTAGAATTTAAAAAAAAAAACTTTTGAAGCTAAATGCTAAATCAGCGATCTCAAAAATCCCCTTTTACCAAGTTTTAGGCAAATCTGTAGAAATTTGAAAAATTTTGCCGCCATAGTGAATCCGCCAATTCAAATTTGTAATTTTTGACGTCAAAGTCGAAATTAGCGACCTCCAAAACCCACTTGTACTAAATTTCAGGCAAATATGTTAAAATTTTAAAAATTTTACCGTCATATTGGATCCGCCATTTCAAATTTGTAACCTTTGACGTCAAATCGAAATTACGACCTTATAAACCCCCTCGAACCAAGTTTTAGACAAATCTGTCAAATTTAGGAAATTTCGACTGCCATATTAGATCTGCCATTTTGAATTTGTAACTTTTGACGTCAAAATCGAAATGAACGACCTTATAAACCACCTTGTACCAAGTTTTATGCGCTCCTGGGAAAAAATTGATTTTTTCCACCATATTGGATCAACCATTTTGAATTTGTAATTTTTGACGTCAAAATCGAAGTTAACGACCGTAAAAAGCCCCTTGTACCAAATTTCAGGCAAATATGTTGAAATTTAAAAAATTTTGCCGTCATATTGGATCCGCCATTTCAAATTTGTAACTTTTGACGTCAAAATCGAAATTACGACCTTATAAACCCCCTCGAACCAAGTTTTAGACAAATCTGTCAAAATTAGGAAATTTCGACTGCCATATTAGATCTGCCATTTTGAATTTGTAACTTTTGAAGTCAAGATCGAAATAAGTTACCTTAAAAACCCCCTTGTATCAAGTTTTAGACAAATCTGTAAAAAAGATTGGAAATTTTGATTACCGTATTGTATCCGCCATTTTCAGTTTGTAACTTTTGACGTCAAAATCAAAATAAGCGACCTGAAAAAACTCCTTTGTACCAAGTTTTAGATGAACCTGCGGGAAAAATTAATTTTGACCACCATATTGGATCCGCCATTTTTAATTTGTAGCTTTTGACATCAAAATTGAAATGAGCGACCTTAAAAAACCCCTTGTACTAAGTTTCAGACAAGTCTGTAAAAATTTGGAAATTTTGGCCGCTTTATTAGATCCGTCATTTTGAATTTGTAACTTTTCAGGTCAAAATCGAAATTCGTGACCTTCAAACCCCCTTGTACCAAGTTTTAGACAAATCTGTAGAAATTTGGAAATTTAGACCGCCGTTTTGTATCCGCCATTTGGATTTTGTAACTTTTGACGTCAAAATCGAAATTAACGTCCTTATAAAACCCCTTGTACGAAGTTTTATGCAAATCTGTGAAAAAAATTAATTTTTGCCACCTTGTTGAATTCTCCATTTTGGATTTGTAACTTTTGACGTCAAAATCGAAATTAGCGACCTTAAAAACCCCCTTGTACCAAGTTTTAGACAAATTTGTAAAAATTTGGCAATTTTGGCCGATATATTGGATGCGTTATTTTGAATTTGTAACTTTTGACGTCAAAATCGAAATAAACGACTTTATAAACCCCCTTGTATCAAGTTTTAAGCATATTCGTGAAAAATATTAATTTTGGCCACCATATTGGATCCGCCATTTTGAATTTGTAGCTTTTGAGTCAAAATCGACATAAGTGGCTTTGAAAACCCGCTTGTACCAGGTTTTAGAAATTTTAAAATTTTGGCAGCCATTCTGAATTTTTAACTTTTAAACGTCAAAAATGAAATCAGCTACTTTGAAAACCCTGTTATACCAAGTTTCATACAATTCCGACGACGTCTTGATTTTTGGCCAGTTTTCGGTGTTTCTCAGCCCACTGTGCACGTGAGACACGATACAAAAAAAAAACCTTAAAAACTCAATTCAATAAAAATATCATTAAATTTGTAAAATTTTGGGCACTTCCTTTCTATTTAGAAATCACTGCTTTCAAATATTATATCTTAAGAGTAATTTATATAGACTTTGGAATCAACCAACTTTTCAAACTGTAGATATAGAATATCTGGAACCTTCCAAAGTTGACTGACTTCTCTAACTTTGTGTACATAACACACTTTTCCCAGGTGAATTCCTTTGTCAAAAAGAATACTAAACATAAAAGTTAGACCAAGATAAGATAAAACTTATCCAGACGTATAGCGTAGAAAAGAGTCGTATACATGTTGCAGGTATAGGTTCACAATAATAATGAACGAATAAATAATTCAGAGGCAG
>JAUMHM010057274.1:0-14703 GCA_032362435.1 Melikaiella ostensackeni
ATCACGGTTGTGAGGCGTGGCCATAGGTGTGTTTTACCGCGGTTCTGCTAGAGGCGGAAGTCATTTCTATGGCATTTGCTTCCAGTAGGACCCTGCGGTGGTTATATAACCTATTTTTTTAACTATATATATGTATTATATATATCAGTGTACCCACTCAAAAAATGCAAGTTGTCCCACAGTCAGTTGGTAGGAAACGAAGCTGGCGCTATCTTCCTTCAGAACCTTGGGATTAAAAGTAAGATTTAATTTTGTATTGGTAAAAATGATCGTTTATAACATATGCGCGCGTGCACAAGCTTCATTAAGTATATCGAAGCCCAAAACAAATGTCAAAAAAGTGTTCTAGGAAAAAAATTCAAATTTATTTTTGATCTTCATTTTTGAAGGATAAATATTTATTTCTTCAACGCGTGCGTGAAAACCGCGGGTTTTCAAGCGTGTGGAGCGGGCTGGACGTTGTTGTCTGTTGAACGCACTATAAAAAAAGGGAATTATTTCAGGTATTGAAATAAGACTCAGAAAAAACAGTCTCGAGTGGTTCTAAAATGAGACCACTGGTGGGATCCCAGAGTCATTTGTTTCACATTTAAAATAACAGAATGAAGCTATCCTATTCAAAAATAAGGCGCCCAAAAAATGATACTGCAAAAATGAGATCTCTAGTTTTTACAGTACGGGCAAAAAACTAGGGAAAAAAGTCATGACAGCGGAAAAATCTCGTTACAGAAGGAAAATAACTCGGACGTGCTGCCTCCGACGGAGAGACTTGCTTCACATCACTCGAATCCGCGATTTTCCACAATGCGTTGAAGAAATTATAACATGCACCACGGGAGTAAGCAGGCGTATTTTATCTCGCGCGATAAAAAACACTTTTTTCCGTCTCTAGACACATAAATATACTATTCTTCAACAAATTATTGCAATGAATGAGAAGGACGTGAAAACCCCAATCGAAATTATAGTAAAAAATATTTTCCTTATTGAAATTTTTTACATTTAAATCCTTATTATAAAAATTTTTGACCACCGTTAGAATAGTGTAAAAATGGGGAATTATTTCAGGGCTAATTTCAGGTATTAAAATAAGACTCAGAATGAAACACTCTCGAGTAGTACTAAAATGAGACCACTGGTGGGATCCCAGAGTCATTTGTCTTACATTGAAAATAACAGAATGCTGTTATCCTAGTCAAAAACAGGACGCACAAGAAATGATAGCGTAAAAAAAGATCTCTAGTTTTTACAGTGAAGAAATAAAAATCGCCGAAATAGATGATATCCACGAAAATCTCAAAGTTTTGACTCCCGCCCCTTCGGTGAATATTTATCCAAATGACAAAATTTTTTCACTCTGCTTAAGTTTGACTTAGATCGGGCAATTTTAATTTTTTGAGTTTGTACATATTATTTGAATATTAAATTCTTTGAGATTATTTGGCATTCATTTTTTATTTATCAATGACTTATTTTAGAAAGTTTAATTTAAATGCGCATTTATTTATTACTATATATTCAATTATTCAGGGGAGGGGGGCCAAAGCTTATTTTTGCCCAGGGTGTCAAAACCCCTAAGGCTGGCCCTACTTCTATGAAAAGTAATAGGAAACAAATGATAATGGTGTACCCTAGCAGCGTGTTCGGAAGATTCTGTAATTTTTTACTAAATAATTTAGAATGAAGTGCATATATCATACATGTAAAAATGAGCGATTTAAATGAATTAATATTATTAATTTATTAGTAATACACAAAATGAAAACTAAATTAACTTTATGTTTAGTGGTTTAAGAAGGTGTTTTAATAAGCTTGATAACAATAAGAATAATTTTTTTAAGTATTATTATTTTTTACCTTCTTCTTGATTAGGAAACTTGATTATTTGATTTAAAACATAAAGAAACAGAACTTTAAAGGGAATTAAAAACAATAGACGTGCATTTTATAGATAAATACTGCGTTCAAAGTTTTGTTTAACCATATTTTAAATAAAATAGTTACTTTATTTAATATTTAAGTTACATCTGATTTGTCCATTTTTTACTTCCAAGGTCAGAAACTAAAAAAAGCTAGATTTTGGGACTATAATGTAGTTCAATTAGACGATGGTGTATTTAAGAGCCATTGGAATTAAGTTTTCGAATTAAGAAAACAGGTCTGAACTAACAACTTAAAAAGTATATTATTATCGTCATCAGTTTTATTAAAATACCTCTCTAAACCTTTAACCATTAAATTAATTCAGTTTTGATTTCGTTAGGTGATATGAATTTCAAAAATGCTCTGTGCATGAATATACTGCAACTACCATGATTAATATCTCGACAACCATACATTATTATTATTAATTAAGAGACAAAGTCAATGGAAATTACAATTGTTCAGAAATAATGATTTGACTTTCGAGATCTTCCTATGTGAGAAGGCAGTGTGAGCCAATGAGCTGTAAAATTGCTGGCAAGCTTCTAAATTTCAAGAGCAGGTGGCGTGAAGAAGAAGTCTCTCATAAAGAGGAGCGTTTCTGGAAGGGATATATAAGGTTAACAGTATAATATTTGCACAATTTTCAATGATTTCAAATCCATATAAATAATTTTTGGAAGGAATTTAAGTAGTAACTCTTCAATTCAGTGAAAACCGACGAAGTCAAATTTTACATCAAACTAAGACCTCCTCATTTAGAATGAGAGTATAATAAGTGACTCCTAAAAGTGCAAGGACGCCGTTATTTCACCCATCCGTTCAATAGTACATGTACCTTCTTATATAAAAATAACTACTTTTAATTGTGGACAGTGTCTGCACACATCGTTTGAAACTTATTTGCTCAAAGCGTACCCAATAGTATCTTATGCCCCACGGAGGTGAAGTCCCGTACCCCTAGTGCATACGATATTTCTTATAATGAATGCATGATTTCAGACACGCTTGGAACATAAGCACGGTTTCTGCTAATATCATAAATTTACCATAAATTAAAAAGATTTTAATATTTGAAAATTTTTGGGAGCTTAAAATTTCTGGACAGTTTTGGTAATTTAGGGTAATTTTGCCAAAAATTTATGGTAAATCATCATAAGTTACCTAAAATTCAATTAAGAAATTTCCGGAAAGTTTCTGTAATTTGCGGTAATTTTGCAGGTAATTTTTAGTAATTTACCATAAATTACCCAACATTCAATTTAAAAATTTCCGTGGGTAGTAGCGAAGTCTAGTTTTGCTTTGTGAACTTTTTGGGTGTTCCTGTTTTAGTACACAAAAAATTTCCATAAGAAAGTAGATTTCATTTCGATATTTAAGAAATTTTATAAGAGAGACATTAAGCAAGAATTTGTTCCAATCTGCAGGGTTGCCTATGAATACTTAAGATTTCTTTGAATTGAGGTGTTCATGGTTAACTCAATTTACTAAAAAATATCTATTTTACTTAAATATAGTTTACAAATTTGAGGAAGTTAGCAATTTTTTAAAAATGTGTTATTGGTTTGGATTATTACCTTTTTTTTTTTTGAAAAATGGAATAATCTGAATAGATTGGTTCTAAATCAACCCACAAAATTTTATCTTGGCACTATGATCTATTTCCTTCATTTCCCATGTTCTGCGTACATAAATTTCGTAATATTTCGTTCAGGTTTTTTTCAATTTTACAACTAATTAAAATGTTAACCTGGACCTTATAAGTTAAGGTTGCTAAAAGTTTTTACGTACATACAGGTAAAAAAAATGATACCCTCGTTGCCTACAAAAAGTGGCATTCTGAGGAAGATGCCATATGAACAATATGTGCATTCTGTTATTATGTACCATTGAGTACTTTATTTACATTTTTTTCTAATCTCATGATTTTCACAGATGTTTTTGATTTCAAATATATTTAATATATTTTTCACTCTACCATACATTTGTTTTTGCTAAGTATACTGTTAATATAATTAAAATGTCATCTTGGTATTTATCATAAATATAATAATGTTGCCAGAAGGATATACATAATTCGAGGTATAATAATTGAATACAATCAAAATTAAATTTCATAATTGAATGTAAAAATATTTTACTAACGAATTATTGTCTCTTTTGACTAAATACTGAATCTTGATATTTGGGGCTTAGACTTTCTGTATAGTTTCCGAAAATCTATTAGCATTCTCCGAACAGATGATTTTTACGAGGGTTTGGGACTGGTTATTCTCTCAAAAAAATGGTACAATTATCGTTTGTCTAAGGGTTTATATATATACGGTCAGTCGTCGACCATCTCTTCGTGTTTTTCTGAATTTTCTTCCCGGTGATGAAATTTTCTCATAATTAAACAATTTTTTTTAAATTTCTGCGGTTTTTGTGGCCTTAGGCATTAAGTGTCTCTAATTTTCAACACTTCATTCAGAGGAGTTTTCTGATAAACTGTTATATATGTTATTATATATTATATATGTTATTATTATTATATGTTATAATATCTGTTATATCGACACTCATGATAAATAAGATTTATTCAAAACAAATTAAACGAAAAATTATCGAGAAACATGTTTCAAAAATTTCTACTGCGAGCCGGATTTGAAGCGACACTTACTATACCTGTATTCATGAGAGGTGCTTTAACCAATTCGGCTATCGCAGCACGCAAGTGAAAACTTTGGAACTTGTATTTTGTCAACCGGATGCAAGGTTAACCTACATTCGATGTTACTGAAGGCGTATTTTTTGGCCTGTAGAGTTTGAATAATTAAATAACATCGAAGGTAGCTTAACCTTCCATCCGGTTGACCAAATACAAGTTCCAAAGGTTTCACTTGCGTGCTGCGATAGCTGGATTGGTTAAAACACCTCTCATGAATAGGTGTCGATTCAAATCCGGCTAACAGTGAAAATTTTTGGAACATGTTTTTTCGTTAATTTTTCGTTTAATTTGTTTTGAATAAATCTTATTTATCATGAGTGTCGACATAACAGATATCTGTTAATTAGAAAACTCCTCTGAATGGAGTGTTGAAAATTAGAGTCACCTGATGTCTAAGGCCTCAAAAACCGCAGAAATGTATGATAATATCAAGGCATAAAAATAGAACAATTATTTATTTTAAAAAGTAGACTAACGTTTCAATCTTTAAAGGAAAAAAGAAAATCAACAAAATTAAAAAGAATTTAAAAATACTTGAAATATCTGTTCAATTACTGTTGTGGTCAAGTGTTTGCAAAACATTGGATTACAATTTTTTGGATTTTATACGCACGAAGTTATATAGAAAATTATTGTCTATTCTTATTTTCCTGTTTTTGTTAATATGGTTTTCAGTGTAATTGATAAAAATGTGGTGGAATGTGATTTTATGATAAATGTTACTGAAAGTCCAGTATAGGGGTTATTAAACAATTCATTCAATTAGTGAAAACTTAGATTGGAGGCATCACAGAAGGATTTATTGATAGAATGCAAGTTTCATGGGTTTTTTCCAAAAAAGATATTTCATTTTAACAAGAAAATATGTAAAAAGATAACAAAGAAACTTTTGATGAGAATATCAATAAATGTAATAAATCTATTTGAATTTGGTTGGAAAAAACTGCCATGCAGAGATACACATAAATTTATATTGTTTTCTATTTCAGAATAATGCAAAAATAAAAATAAAGAAAAAATCCTCTTAAAAGAGTGAATTTCGCATTGATCTTAAAGATCTTTGATTTTAAAAAGAAAATAGAAAGATTCACCAAGCAACATTGAATAATAAAAAATGTTTTATTAATACTTTCAGGTAATATTTGAATTTAATTAATTAATGTTTCATTATTTATAACTGTAGTTATCCTATAAATAACCCCTGATGAGGAAGTCTACATTGGCTTCGAAACATGTTGGTCCCCAGTAGCATAAAAAAGAGGGAAAAAAGAAAGAGTGTAAGGTTGGTTTTGGTTTCCTTTTTCTCCCTCTTTTTTTTGTTTGTACATTTATTGTACATTTGTCTCTAATGAGCCGGAAAAGCGGGTAGTCTTGAAGTCTAGTTTTGATTTGTGAACTTTTTGGCTGTTCCTGTTTCAGTACACAAAAAATTTTCATAAGAAAGTAAATTTCATTTCGATCTTTAAGAAAATTATGGACATTTTCGGGTATTCACGATGATTTCACCACAACTTTCTATGAATTAGTGCCGAATTCTACAATCTGTAACCAATATTTCCTCACAGTTTTTACGGTGAATGAGCTGATTATCGCAAAATGCGAGTTCGTAAATGTATAATTGTCTAATTATTTACGTGTGACGTCACTTCTTCCTCCCTAGGGAGTAAAAAGTACAACTCGAGCCCCACTTCATTTTCACCAAAAATGTCTGAGATCATGCATAATAGCATATATTTCAAAAAGTTATTAATCTTTCTGGTGCTCCTTCAAGGGATTAGGCCACTGTAGAGCATGAAAAAATAGGCATACTTCGGGAATTTTTTTTGGCGCGATAAAGAGATCAATCAAAATTCTGTAAAATAGGATTTAAAATAATAATAATAAAGAACAAAAAATATTGTTTTCAAGTTCGTTCATGACAAAATGGCGGCTGCGCATCATTTCTCCGTTGGCGCCTTTTTTTTAAGGTGTCGACGGCCGGAAACCTAACTCACGCAAGTTTTGAGCTGCAACAAAAAACTAAAGTTTTTTTGATTCTATAGAATAACAGCAAGAGACGTACGTAAGATTTTTTCGATATATTGATTTTTCGCGACATGGTGCACTTTTGAAAAAAAAATTTGAAATTTCATGAAAAAAATCGTCACAAAATTGTTTATAAAAAAAACTAAACAATATAAAAAAAATCCTACGTTCGTCACTGGAGAAAGCAATTCTGAATATACCTTCAAAATTTCAGGACGATCGGTGAGGATTTGTTCGAGTTATGTTTCCGGCCAGTTCAAAAAAAGTGGTTTCGAGTTTCGAGAAAAATGCGTTTAAAGTTAAGCACTCTAGAGCCAGCAAACTCGTCCACTACCGTACTAACAAAGCGGACCGTTCAAGGACGCGGTTCATATGGCTCTGTCTGTTTACGTTGGAGTCGCTCCGCCATATGTCCAATGCCATTGCAGGCAAGAACCAAAGTCGGACCTATATGAGGGTTCCTGTGTATTACCAAACTTATACAACTTATTCCTGAGAGGCGTTGCGGTAGAATTGAAAATTTGAACATTTAGACATTTCTTCCGCCCTCCATCTTTTGGTATATTATTTTTAAGACCCTAAAACACCTTTTAAGCAAAAAAAAAAATTTCGATTTTTTGAAAATTTTACAGTGGCCTAAACCCTCAAGCTGCACTCAGAAGCTTTGTTCCTGACAGGTAATTTCTTCCATCAGAATTTAGAAATGATATATGCTTATAAAATAAACCAGAATTTTGATACATCAACTCATATGTTGATAAGTTTTTAGTTTTCATATTACCAAATGTTTAAATGTCCACAATTTGGCAATCTCATGATTTTTTTCGCATTTATTTTTGTTTCAATTTGTCCAATTTATTTTAAGCCTTGTTTTGTTTCTTATTGCGTTGTAAAATAACAAAGGGGAGACACTCTGTATTGTATATCTCAAACAATGACGTTGAAATATTTCATTTTGGAGAACAAAGTAGGACTAAAATTTTAGTTCTACTTTTTCTCTTTTTTTTCAAGCTCTACGCGCCTGCTCTGAACCAAGTTTCACTTAAAATAGAATGCTAAAGTTTGTAACCTAGAAATTATGTTTTGAGAACACCTCCTTAGTATTTTTACTAAACATGAAAAAAATCGTTAGGCGCCCTTTGAAAGAAAACTCAATATTTGTTGTTCTTTAGCAATTTACGGGATTTTTTTTGACAGGAACAAGTAATAAGTCAAGTTTTCTCTGCTAAAAACTTTTAATTTCGCGCCCAGAAAAAGTTTCTATGTGTTTAATATTCATTGACTCTCCACTCCCTTTCAGATTTTGAAAAATGTGTGAAAAATAAAAGTAACTCAAGGAAAAAAAACTCAAGCAGCTTGACTTTCATTACGATATTTTTTGCTTTCATTATCAATCTATCTTTTATATTTTTTCATTATCTACTCGTGATGAAATAAACTTTCGTTTAGTTTAAATTTCAAATAAAAAAATAATATACATGAATAGATATAGGTATCTGAAAAGTGTCAAAATGGCAATATTCAGCATTAAATTATGGCTTCAAATATAAAGCTTTTTAAGTGTATTTTTTTGGAAGATTATTTTTAACATGTCATGAAACATCTAGCAAATGGACATCAATGTCCGATATTATTAAGGTAGTTAGAAAAAAAATGGAACAAAGGTGTTTTTTGCCCATCTTAAATTTGTGATAAGCCCATAAGAACTAAAAAGTGTCTGCGCCACCTCTAAATATTAATTAAAAATGATTCTAAACAAATTCTGCTAGATTAATTTGGTCATAGGAATGCACTGGAACATAAGCATTTCGAAAATTCGAAACCTGACATTTTTTGGACCAGCCCAGAGCGTAAACAATGCAAAATCGGCAAACGCACTATTCACACTAGTTAGGCTTACTACACAAAATAGTAACTCTTTTTTAACTTCCCTTTGGATTCACTGAGTGACACAGTGCATTTTACTATTTGAAAATGTTCATCCTACTCTCTCAATATGTCAAATTCAATAACCTAAACACGAAATAGTGATATTAACCAAATTCACCCCCGAAGAACTGCACTTCAATTTAAGATAGTTAGAGCTACTGGTTTAGGGATTTATTCTAACGAAACACTTTTTTCCGTGTCTGAAAGAAGGAGAGATTACTATTTATATTACGTATGAAAAAGAATAGACAAAAATATTCAACCGCTCGGCCGTAAAATGGGAAATTGCAAACTCATTCTGATAAAAGGACTTAATGTGGATAACTGGATAAGCGTAGCTGAGGACCTTATTAATGTAGCATGAGAGGGATGAGAGAGGCCGGACGCCTTGATTCTCTACCCCCTCTCATGTACCATAGTTAGGCCTCAGTCTACGGATGCTCATCCCCATATTCGATGAGACTAAATCAGTGCTGCCAGGTGTCAAAAAAATAAATCTTCAGCTCTTCCAGAATTTCCCTCAGAAAATCTTCAGACGAATTCAAAAAATTTCTTCAGATTTTTTCAGAATATCTTCAGATTTCAAAAGTCAAATTTTCGAATAATTAATAATACTATTATGAACTATTCAAGTTTTTTCAAGATGTAGTATCTATTTAATTTAAAAAATACATTATACATAGAAACTTTTATGAATGTAACCATGAAACACGCGCACCGAGCTCTCAAAGCATATATTTTGCGCGCATTTTGGGTATGCAAACACACGATTGGTCAAAATACCTATAAATGTCAAATACATAAGAATATTTGCGGGAACTCTTAAATATACTGCATATCAACCAGACAAACGTTCCTTAGTGGTTTTCATTTAGTTTCCCAAATTTTTAACTGTATATCGCATTTCGTGTAACCGTAAGTTGATTGGAAAAAATGTAAAAGAAATTTCAACTTATAAAAGGCAAAAGAGATCTGAAGAGAATTATTAACTTGAGGCTATGCAAGAGTAACCACAAATTTTTTTCACATTTTTTTTAAAACCAACTTACGTTCACACGAAAAGCGATATCCAGTTAAAACTTAGGGAAACTAAATGAAAAGCACTAAGGAACGTTTGTATGGCCCTAAATTTTTCATAATTATAAAAAAAGGAAAAAATTGTTAGAAAAAGAACTTTTTTACGATAATAAAAATTTATGACCAGACAAACGTTTCTTAGTGCTTTTCATCTAGTTTCCTAAATTTCTAACTATATATCGCGTTTCACGTGAAAGTAAGTTGGTAAAAAAAATGTGAAGAAAAATGTTGAGGTTATGCTCACATGGCCTTAATCAACTGATCACAATTCATGAAGAACAAATTTCGTTTCGCACTTTGCAAATCAATTTATGAACAATCAAGTACCTGAATAATCATTGTTTAGATGGAGTTTCGGTGAACCAAAATTTCAGGTCGATGTACCCAGGGTTTCAGACGAATGGATCATAGTAGCCATGGTTCTAACGTCACCTCTACATCAAATTTTAGACATTACGTTTCGTTCTACGGGACTGCGAAATTTGCAAATGGAGAAAATACTAATCGATAATTGAAAAAATGTCATATGAAACTGAAAAGCAAAAAGATAGCACAATTTTTTCACCGCTTATGCACTGAAAACGATAATTCACCAATAACAACTTCAAATTTCGTAAATCAAGGTTTATTGCGATTTGTCCCTTCGCAAATTGATTTTTATAGATACATATTAAAACAAAATAATCAATTTGAGGAAATCTTCAGATTTTAAACAAATTTCTTCAAATTCTTCAGAAATCGCAGACATGTAAAAATTTTTTCAGATCAGAAGAAAAATCCCCAAACCTGGTAGCACTGGACTAAACACACTATATCGTGCTCTATCGTATACTGTTACGCACCTGTAGGATTAATTTTGTCTTCAACAATCAGATATGCGTTGTTATCTTAAAAAATTGTATTTAATATGGATATGAATTTACTCACTGAGTATTGCTGAAATGCACTGTACAAGTGAGTCTTTTTAAAGAATATCGTATACAACTCAATTTCGAGACAGATGCATTGTAGCCACCTGGTGCCAAAAAATTGAACTAAAATTTTTACAAAAAATCTAATTAATTTCACCAAAGATATTATAAGCCTAGATGCGGCACTATTTAGGTTGAGGAATTTATTGCAGACAGCGCGTTTGGTGAAATTTGCCCGAATCCCCATGCCTCTCAACCCCCGACTGCACCCATCAACTTCTTTGCGCTCGCGCTCCTCTACCCGCCAAACAAGTCCATCAAGTAGCCGATATTCAGCGGTACATCGTAAAAATATGAAATAAGAATATTATATTACAGATTTTGGTACTTCTTATATTCAATTACTAGACTAAATTTGACATTAGGGAAATCTGTAGATGCATAAGACATTCTCTTGAATTTATTCAAAATGACATTGTATCCTAATACATATTTTTTTATGCTTCTACATTTTATATGAAAAAGATGATTTATATTCCAATTAAAATATATTGTCCTTGAATAATATTAGTAAAAATCTTTTCAATATTTATTAATAATTAATAACCCAGTGATTGTATTACTAACATTTTTTACATTCTCATCAGAGAAGGTATTAGATTTGTGTAAAATTTGACCCCGGAAAACAGGTTTTTACATATGTGCCTGCTTATATGTTTGTATGTGTGCCTGCTTATATGTTTGTATGTATGTCTGTATGCCTGTATGTATGGATGTATGTCTGTCTCTGCGAGCACGATAACTTTTGAAAGAAGGAATCTATTGGATTGGCCTTTGGTACACTCTTTTAGTGTCGAAAACAGAAGGATAAGTTCTTTAGCCAGTCATTTTGGATAAAAATTCAAAAAGTTAAACCATTTTCAAAATTTTTGATACCATTTTTTTTTAATATTTGACAAATATATGTACGACTATTCGTAGTACTCAAAAATTCGAACAATTCACCCTTATGACTTTTTTTGATAAAAAAAATTATGAAAGTTATAGCATTTTCAAAATTCAAAAAAAGAAACGCAAATGAAAATTTTAGTCCAAACAGTGAACGATATGAAAAAAGTCAAGAGAAGAAAAACGTTGCTTTTTGAAAGCCCTACCAGATTGTCATAACAAATTTTTGAATTTTTTCAAAAAATCGAAAATTTGAGTTTTGAGCCAAATAACGCGTGATACGAAAAAAAGTTATGATATCAAAATTGTTTCTTTTACGAAGACCCATAAGCTTTCTTCTGAACATTTTTGGTAAGAGGCATAGTTTGTTTTTTAAGTATGGAGAATGATATTGGAATATTTTTATTTTAAGTTTTGAGCCAAACGACGCGAGATAAGAAAAAAAACCAGTAAAGTAGAATTTGTACTTTTCAAAAGTCAAATAAAGTTGCCGTTAAATATTTCTTCATAAGACCAATTGTAAATCATTAAGATAATTTTTTAATCGTCCTTTTAACTATTTATTAGTATATATTATACGTTGAGCGCAGAAAATTGAGCGCGAATATTATGATGAGAATGTATTCTTTAAGGCCGATAGAACCTTGAGTACATAAATTTCCTTTTTCATTTGAAATCAAAAACAAATTGAGTAATTCGTACATAAAAATCATCTAACACCGAGAGCGAGATCCACATGTTTCGGAGCGCGAAACGCGACGACCGAATTGCGCGTCTTAGGCGCGCTCAAACTTGCGAGCGAAGCGAGCTGCGTGCGAAACGATCGATGAGAATGTGCTCGCGAAGCGGCCAGATTTTTTAAATACACTACTTTTTGACTAGAGTCAATTTTTTAATAATGCAGAATACTGTTCCTTTGAAAAAGGGGTGGTAGCGATTCTACAAAATGAAATTCATCTACATTTGGAAACTACGCCGCTAATTCTACACGCGAGATCGAGAAGACTACGCAATTATATTTATTGAACAAATTAATGTTTTAAATTTGAACTCAACATGGTGAAGTCCTACACCTTAAAATTCTACACAAAATAATAATTTATATTCAATGAATCATTTATTTAAATATCTTGTGTAGGGCTTTTTGGTGCAGAGTTTTATTTTGTAGAGTTTATTTAATGTCTCAAGATTTAAAATATTATTTTGTTTAGAATTTCACGGTGTTGAATTAAAATTTAATTTGTTTAATAAATATGATTTTGTAGACTTCTCGAATGCAGAATTAATAGTAATAACCGAATAATGTGAATTTTCTCTTAACAGGAATAATATTAATATATTATCTAATTTTTTTTAAATAAGCGCAATCAAAATACTTCTCGCAAAAGAACTTCCGTCAAAGTAGTGTTCAGTAGTTTCAGAGTTATTCTTGAAAAACTGAGGAAAAGTGATAGATCGTCAGATTCTGACTGTAAGTACACTCATCACGCAATTCATGGCCATCCCATTTGTGGCCTGCCTCACGGTTGTTAACGCTTCAATGCTTTTGTCTCCCCCCCTGAGCATCCCTTGACGACCTATACTCAAGGTCTTCTGTCGATCAGTCAGCTCCGTATCAAAAGTTATTTATATCCCGACTCTCTGCGCATATACTTTTGTGCGTGCCGGGTTCAGAGATTATATATGCGGCCCTGAGTGTTTACTCACTCGTCGCGTTAAATCCGGTTGAAACTAGATTTATAAGAGACTTCGATTAGTGGCCAGCCAGACCCGAGGCTGGCCACGAATCGCAAGATGAGTGTATATTCTTCATTCACTACTTGATTGTAGGTAGCTCGTCAGACCCAGAAAGGCATTCCCCGACTTATGGAGAAATATTTTTAAACACGTACTTTATGACTGAATTTTTAATTGAGAAACCGATCATTTCAAAGTTGAAAAAATGTATTTTTAAATGTTAATCCGAAATATTTATAAATAAATAAATATATGTATATATACATATATCAGGTGTGAACGATTAAAATTCAGAATTTATTGGATAAATATTATGTGTATCTCCTAAATAGACAGAGATCCGTCAAAACGGACAACATTTAAGGCTTCACCTCCTTAGTTGTCTATTAATTAAATACTAAAGTCTTCTCAATTTATTTTAGGTTAATTTTGAGTGCGAGAAAGTTTTCAAATGCTCAAATAAATTTTCAAATCGTTTTAAAAGCTTTTAAAAGTAATTTTAGTTTGTTGAGGTTTTTAAAAATGGGATTTTTTCCTAGAAAAACATAAAATATTTAAATCTCATAAGATTTTTCAAAAGTGGGCATATTATGTAAATTATGAAAAAAGTAATACTTAACACTGGATTGGAGTCACCTGGGTTTGTGTCCTTAAAATGCTGCGAGCTCACACTCGTGGGCGAGGGGTCGAAGACGGCGAGAGAGAGGATTGCCGCCGGCCTCTCATTCGTCGGAGGGGAGTTCCGAGGGGACGAGTGAGATGCGCGCGAGCTCAGCGAAGTTACACAGTTCCGCCTGACTGTTTACATCATACAAATCCTTGGAACGGATTCACGGTCATCGAGGCAATCCCCGATACTGGACTCCAATCCAGAGTTGAGTGTATTAGCGATTTTTCCAAAACTCAGAGATTAAAGAATTTTTTAAACTCATTTTTGCTCCGCGCAACATCAGGATATTCCTCAATTCATTTCGAATTTTTCACCGGTCAAAAGGTACCAGAAATCAAGTCTTATAATGTTTCCATAAGTTCCGATACCTATCCGCAATCAGAGCATGTAATGTTCAAGTCATTCAAGTTGAATTTCGGTCCCTATCCGTGACCGAAATGTTTTATATAATATAATAAAAAATTTCAAATTACAAAAATTATAAATTAATTAAAAAATTAATTGAAGTGTTTAGAGCAAGGGCTGATTCACATTGCCTTACTGATGAGCCCGGTGAGTCAGACTAGGACGAAACGCTTATTATTTGAAAAGCTTGATACTTATAATAATTAAAAAGGTTTATAAAATGCGTATATATATTTATTTATTTATATATACAAAATAGAATATATGAAAAACTTGCCTCTAAATATTTTCTGTTAGGAGGCATAGTTTGTATTTTAAGTATAGAAAATAGTATTGGAATATTTTTATTTTTATTTTTGAGCCAAACGACG
>JAUMHM010057305.1:0-14702 GCA_032362435.1 Melikaiella ostensackeni
ATGTCATTTTCATAGTTAAAGCTTGAGAAAACGTAGTTTTTAACAATAATCGTAATCAGCGCGCCAATATACTAGGTTTCTGAAGTATAAAAAAAGTACTTACTCGTATTTAAAAAATCACAATCACTACCGAAGTCGTGAGTTTGGTAACTCTTAAATTTCTTGCGTCGGAGTCGGCGTTATGAAATACTTTCTGCAATCTTCTTATTACTTTTACATTATACATTCAAAGAGAAACAGATATTATTGCGACATATTTCCCTCAGTTTCTATTAGAAAAATAAACAGGAGTGCTCTAAGAAGAATATTTAAAGAACCTAAAGGTCTGTGATTTTAAATATTAAAAATTAAAATAATTTTACTGCACGGGGGAGACCTCCTTATAGTAGATAATACTAAAACGCACAGTATATAAATATTGATTAGAGATAGCAATGTGTATGAAGAGGTTCTGCAAATTGAAATTTTCGTTACGAATAGCTCCGAACTACGGCTGTGGCTATTACCAGGCAGAAAAGTTATGCATAGTGCAAAAAATTATGTTTAATTTTTATTTGTTTTATCCAAATGATGTATGAAACAAATGGGAGTTATACATAATTTTTTCCAATCTGCATAACTTTTTCGTGTGGGTTTATAACGAAATTTGGGTACGGTAGAATCTTCAGAAATTGAAACTGTTTCTTGAGATGTACCGCTTGTGAACAAAATACTGGGTTATATAACAAATTCAATTCTATAATACAAATTTATCTAAATTCTCATTCTAATCGGTCTGATAGTTCCTTTTTTATGCAGCAAATTTGACTAAGGTTTATGGTTAGGTATGTTTTACATTTTTAGTTGCTTCAAACGGATACATTTTTTTATAACTACACGGAGGAAATTTTTTTAAAGGTCAAAATGAGATCTACTTTCTCGTGAATACATTTATGCACTAAAATAGAACATAAAATGTCTTACTATTCGAATTAGACTTCCAACTACCTCCTTTCTGGCTCATTAGAGATTAATGTATAATAAATATACAACAAAATTGGAAAAGAGGAAATGAAAGTCAACCATACCAACCTCTCACTCTTTCTTCAATATTTCTCCGTCTTTTTTATACTACCAGGGACCCAACATTTATCAAAGCCAATTTAGACTCCTGAAAATAAAAATTAAGAAACTAATATCAAAAATGTTCTTCGGTCAATTTTTCTATTTTCTTATTATTGTCAAAAATCTTTTTTTTTCAAAAACCCCATGAATCTTATATTTTATCAAAATTTCTTTTTGTAATACATTCTCAGTTTCTTACTAGGTGCAATAAAATCCTTGAATGTTTTTCATTTCTTAATCTAGGACATAAGGACACTTTGACAGAATTTGACGTCCTGTCTAGTAATTATTTCGTTACCAGTTTTAAAAAATTAGGAATGTTCTAAAACCCGCCAATGTCCCTAAGACGTCCTAAAAACATCTTTGGGAAATTTGACATTTTTAGAACAACACTTGACCTGACATAGAACTTTTTGTCATTAACATGACATTGTATGACATTTCTGCCCTCTGGGATATTTATTGTTTTCATCCCAAAGGAAATTCGTTTTTGAATAACAAATAAAGGAGTCTTTAAGCGTATATTATAATGCTCTTTAAGATTCGGGGAAAATATACAATAGGGCGTATCAAAAAAATTGAATATTTTGCTTAAGTTTTTGGTAAGGGCTAAAAAGTTTCTGGTAGCTGCCAAAATAACTCCGGATAAGAGGTAAAAAAATGCATATTGTATCCACATATATATCTGCTTAGCATAGACCCATTAAAAAAATGTCCTGTGTTCGCGCATTCATGGTCAAGTGACATTTAATCGTAAAATTCACGAAATATTAGATATTTTTAAGTATTACAATCTCCAAAATGGTTGTTTATGATTCGGATAAGCGGTAAAAAATTTATATTGTATCCACATATATACCTGCTTAGTATAGGCCCAACGGAAGAATGCCATGTGTTCGCGCTTTCGTGTTAAACTGACAGATAATCGTAAAATTCGCGAAATATTAGATTATGTGAATAAAACATGCATTTTCAACGGCGATATCCAAATCAGAAATCAGAAATATGTAAATAACGAAACATTCACTTAAATAATTGTTTACTAAGCAGGTTCGCTTACGCGCGAAAACGGGACGTTTTTCCATTTGTCTACGAGATATATCTATCAGATATATATATGGATGCAATGTGCATTTTTTACCGCTAAACTGTATCAGAAATAACCATTTCTGAGCTTGCAGTACTTAAAAATATCTAATATTTTGTGAATTTCATGATTATTTGTTACTTTCACATGAACGCGCGAACACAAGACATTTTTCAATTGGGTCTATACAGAGCAGGTTATATATACAGGTATGAATGAAAAATCTATTATTTTCATCTATTTTACCACAAAATATTACAAATTTCAGATTGCTCGTCATGCAGATCAAGCTCCAGACCTCTCACTTGAACGTTACCCAAACAATCCGTATAAAACCTATAATTTCGATCCTCCAGGTTTTGGACAGATAACGAAAGTAAAAAACCTTTTATTTCACAAAAATATATTTTCTGATCATTTTCTTATTTAAACTTGCAAAATTTGTTCATACACACTTTTATTTAGAGTGGCATGAGTGAGTTTTTTTCAAATTGTAATAAATGAGAGCAACGAAGACTTTAATTATAGCTTGAACATGCAGAATATTTGTCTAGAAATTAGAAAAAGTAGACGGCATGCACCTATAAAAAAGGGTTTTGTAACCTATTTAATATAGTATTTTAAATGTTTAACTGCCCCCCGCTTCCATGTCTCACTTCCCCACTCACCCAGCACTTCCCATCAGTTCTCCTCATTCCTCCTTCCATTTCCCCTCTCCTCACTTCCCCAGATTTTTTCTTCTCCACACTACACCTCACCAGTCCCACCCCTCATTTCTTCGTCCCATCTTCACTTCCACTCATTTTTCCTCACTTCCCCACACTTCCCCGCCCCGCCTACATTTTTCATCACTTTCCCTCCCCTCATTTCCCGTATGTAGATGTAAGATATAGATCTTGATATCAAGGATTTGAGGTATTTCTAATTGAAAAACTCAGCAGAATTGTCTGAAAGTCATCCAACTGGCAATTTCGGCCGCTGAGAAAAAAATTCGGGAAAGCTGTTGGAACGAGTTTTTAATTATGTATACACATATTAAACTCAAAACGTCTATTATGGAATCATAGTTTTTGAGATAAGTCTTTGAAAGGAAACGATTAAAAAATTCATCATGTTCGCCTTATTTATGATAAACTTTCTTAAACTTGATCACTTGTATATGGGGAATAGAAAAAAGTGTAGTTTTTAGGTATTTAGACTTACTAAATAAAGTTTTAATATATGTATTATACTTCGCTTGTGATGTAAGTAAATGTGACCGAGAAGTTTGAACCTACAAAATTTGAGAATTATTAAAAATGTTTCCTCAAAGTTATTATTTGGGTAAGCAAAAGTGACCTCTTTGTGAAGAATTAAGCATATTTGATGTAAGTTAAAATGTTCGAGGTATTTGAGGTTCTGATTTACATGTACAGTAAAATGCTCCAAATGAAATACTTGTGTCTAAATAATTATTTGAGCCATGGATAAATTATAATTGTAATATTTCGCACATTTAGATGCGTGGAAGATTTTATAAAAGGAAAGGAAATTTCAAAGAAAGAGTACACAAAATTAGAGGGATTCATGAAAAAATTTGAGTGAGTGGACAGGCAGAAACATAAACTACGAGCTTGCTATGTATCAACTTTACCCAGCACTGGAAGCTCAGAAGTTCATGAATCTTACTTTACCACCTTGGACTAATGGTGTCTGTCCATATGGCGATTTTTTAAGGGGGTTGGTTTTTGAATATAATATAATGAATTATGACGAAAAGATGAAAAAAGAAATCGGGGGTAAGTTAAAAAAATAGTTATACAACAATGATAAAGTTTCGTGACCAATGAAATTATGTGAATAGTGAATCAAAAAATATATACTAATTCCCATAATCTCTTTCAGACAGGCTGATCAAAAAATTCCAAAGAAGATATGGAGGCTGTAAAAAGTGGTTGAATAATGGACAAAAATCGAAAACTAATGTTGTACGTCGCTTATGATCTTAACGTTGTTTCTGTTCTCGAGGCTTGAGGTGTTTTCTATCCGCATGCACCCCAATTTTCAAGTGCTGTAATTATAGAATTACATCATATTGCTGAAGTTTATTATGTAAAGGTATGGATGTGTTTATTTACTAATTCTACATAAATATAATTCTTTAAAAAGCTTTCTATTTTTATATATCTTAAGCAATTAATGACGCAATATTTGCAGGTGACTTATCATTTAGGTGTGCCCGCTGGGATGAAAACTTTACAGATTCCAGAATGTGAAGTTTTATGTCCACCAGAAAAATTTTCCAAATTGATGAAAAATGTTATTCTATCTAACTTGGAATGCGACAAAGGTCGAGGTTTATTGGGTGCTGAAACTCTCCCACAAGAAGCTTCTGATATCATGCGAAGATTCATATCAACATTCTCTGAATAATATTATAATGAAACTCTTCAGCAATTAATTCTATGAGGACGTTTCAAAAAGTAAAGAAGCAGTCAAGAATGGTTCAAACTATTGTAGTTGTGAGAGGCATTCATTCATACTTGATACTACTCTCTAAATTTGAGTCAGTGAGATTTCACTATTTTTCAGATAATATCCTTACTCATTTGAGTCAGAGACCCATTTCTAGTGCTTTGAATGCGTGAGATTGCGTTTCGAATCATTGAAAATTCTTACTGATTTGATTCAGTAACCCATTTCTCACTGATAAAAATTTAGAGTATATTCATAATATTAAAAGAGATTCCTGTCCAATCATTTTCAGTTCTATATCCTTGTCAGTCGTAGTATATATCACACAACAGACTTTGTCATACGTGATATAACAAAGTGTATCATGATATGTAACAAAGAAAGGGGCCCAGCGTCTAAAAATCAAGTTTTCGAGAGACAAATTGCATATCAAAATATAAGATTTCAGCATACTGGAACCGTCAAAAGCTCAAAATCGATATTTTTAGTCATTCTACCCCTTTATGTTTCTCTTCATGTTTCTGCGTCGAAGTTCTATGCATTTTTAAGATAAAATTTAGTACACAATAAAACTGTTTAGACAATCTGTTTCCTATCTTTACCTTATACATATGTTGAAAGAAAAAAACATATTGTGGCACATGTCTTTCAATTTTTGTTTCAAAAGAACAAAAGTAATCCCTGAAAAAAATTTAAAAATCAATAGAGTGCGTGCTCTCAAATACTAAAAATTATAATCAACTTTAGTGTGCATTGTTATAGATTTTAGTTCACAAGACAGAAGAAAATGTTATGAATTTTACACAGTAAATATAGGTTTCAAGTTAAGACTCAATTCTGAAAGGCTAGTGTTGTCTTAAAAAATCAATTTTTCTTAAATTTCAAGATTATAATCATAGACTTTTGCTGTCTATATTCACTAATTCATACCAATAAAGCATTACAAATTTCAGATTGCCCGTCATGCAGATCGAGCTTTAGACCCCTCACACGAATAATGAAATTATGTTTTAAAAAGTGTCACTTTTCGCTTACCAGATCAATTAATTTTTATATAATTAGAAAAGTGACTATCAAATTGATATGCTTGTTTTATACAATCAATAATATTGTACGTTGTACTTTGACAAATTTATACTTCATTTTGGTGGTTCATGCCTCCCAATGAGAAGAGAAGAATAGAGAAAAATTAATATTTTCAGATTTAAATGAAAGAGTGAGAATTATTTAATTTCTTTGAATGTGCTAATTTTTCATCGGGAGAAGTGCCCAACGAAATAATAATTTTATCTCCGAAACCAATTCTTTTCTATTTCTTCAATGATTGCCACTTGTGTTGTATTCCATGCAGGAGAACATATTTTTCACTTTTTTAATACCTCTTAATCCGAGCAGTAGACACACCTCTCATGGTTATTTTTAATTCCATACTTACATGCTGTGTACTTTCGATTAATTTAATTCCTTATAATCTGTCCACAAAATATGTGCACTTCCATAGTTTCCATTCCTTCTTGTGGAATATAAGTTTGGATATTTAAATTTTTTCGTCTACCATAACGGTGCAGTCATTTTAAATATAATATTTATCTTGGAATTGATCTCGATCGGACTGATATGTAACTTAAGTATTATTTATATAATGTTATTTATGATATCATTGGAACATTATAATCTGTTATACAATACTTTTAAAGATACTGAAAATTCCATGACTGAGCGTAAGCACGCACATTAAAATGTTCATATCATTTAAGGCCATGTGAGCGTAACCTCAAAAAACTTGTTTTCACTTTTTTTTTAACCGACTCACGTTCATACGTAACATGATATCGAGTTTAAAATTTCGGAAACTAAAGAAAAAGCACTAAGGAACGTTTGTCTCGTCCTGAATTTTTATAATCATAAAAAAATTTTTTTTCACTTTTTTATAATTATAAAACTTTTGGATCAGACAAACGTTACTTAGCGTTTTTTACTTAGTTTTCGAAATTTTCGACTCGATATTACGTTTCGTGTAAACGTAAGCTAGTAAAAAAAAGTGAAAATTTTTTTTTGAGGTTACGCTCACATGGCCTTGAATGTGTTCTAAGACAGATTTCATATGAAATCGGTCAAAATCTGTTCAATAGATGAATAAAATATGTTCACATAATTTATTCAAATTCTTTTTTTTACTCATAATTTATAAATGTAACATAACATTTATTTATTTAAAAAAATTCACTTATTGCAATTCACAGTTGCGTCTTCAAAGTGACATTATTCTATTCCTTTCTGTTGTTTCTTTGGCATTTCTCCACTTTTTAATTCCTCCCAATAAGCTTCCATCAAATCTTTCTAAATCGAAAAAAAATAGGTTTTGCTTTTTTCTCTACTCGTTGGTGGAATTTTAGATGGAGGAAAATTCGCGTATTAATGGGAATTCTGATTTTGAATTTTTATGAATTCTTCTCTTCTTACCGGGCTTACAAAGAAAAACAATCGTTATTTTAAAACATATTGCACATTGTTTCTAAGGTCTGACGTTACGTTGCGGTTGCACAAATTTATCGTGAAAATTCACTTTTTACGTCTTACGGCGTAAATTCTTTGGCAGTGAGATTGCCTCGGTCATATCCGTCAGGTCCCATCTCTAACGATGACACGAAACTGGCCGATCGCACCCGAGCGCAAAGTTGCGGTCGGGGTGTAGACGCTTGTGAAAACACCAACTTAGTTTCTTCTGAGTGAGCAGGTAAGTCGCTAGTTCCAGCGCAGGTATTGGGGAAATTACATTTACGTATTTGTAAGATGCATTGATTCATGGCGTATGTGTGAAATAAACATGGAGATTGAAAACATTATGTAGCATTCGTTATCGAAGAGAACCTACCTCCGGTTTTCGGTGTTGTCAGACACAAATCAAATCCAAAATTTGTATTTATGAGTCCTCGATGAGTCAGTTTTGACAAATTGAATTTTATTCTTAAGCATTATTTTACTGATAGGTACTTTTTTAGTATTTCTTCTGCTTGCCGAATATCTTGAAACTTACATTTTGGGACTTGTGGTTTTGGACAACATATTTTTGGCGCTTATTGTTTTGTACCTGATAGGTTTGGACAAATGTTGATAAATGTCATTTTCAAAGTTGCAACTTGAAAAACCTTGAAAAATCGTAATTTTTGACAATTACATTCGCAGATATTCTCATGTCCATATTCGTAATCAGCACATTAAAAAAGTTCTATACAGGAGTTTTCATGCATATAAGAAATTTATGAACTTGTATTTAAAAAATTTCCACTCTACCGAAGTCGTGACTTTGATAATTTTAAAATTTTCTGCGTCGAAGTTCTGTGCACCTTTCCGATAAATTTATGTACTTCTGAGAAATGTAAACGTACAAAAAAGTGTTTCATAATCTCTTCCACCGTTCCTGGAAAGTTTCAGCAATCTTCATATAATTCTAGCATTATTTAAAGAGAAACACATATTGTGACACATTTGCTTCAATTTCTGTCTCAGAGAAACGAGAGTGCTCGCAGAAGAAAATAAAAAGATTATCAAGGTATGTGCTCTTAAACATTAAGAATTATAACCACTTAAAAACCGTATCTTGAAATGTACCGTTTTTGAAAATACTATTGTGATTTTACAAATTCTATTTTATAATGAATATTTAATTACACTCTCATTTTTGTCGTCCTGATCGATTTTTTTTCTTAGAAATTGTTATCCTTTAAGCGTTAAACAAATTGACAAATCTGTATACATCATAATTTTCATTTGCCATACAGGCCTGTTAAATGCATTATTGGATTCGTCTCATCATAATGAATAAATTTAGTATCACGATATTGGTATATTTCCAGAATTATGAAAGTTTTTCTGTTACAAACGTTGGAAGAATTTACAAATCTTTGCATATCATAACTCCATATGGGCATAGAGTGCTTCTAAATACATCACCCGATACATATTAGAAAAATGAACAAATCTGATACCTATTATGTCGCTATATTCCTAATATAAAAAAGAATTACTTACAGACGAGAAGTTAAACACATAAAAAATTCTTTAAGATGAAAATTTTTGTATGGAGATAGCTATAAACATTCTATTGAATTATGTCTACTAAATACCACCCTTTTTTTGAAAAAATTCGAGCCACAGAGCCTGGTATTACTGCCAGACAGTGTAATAAAATTATCAAGATTTCGAATCTTTGAAATTAATTTTTTGCCATTTTCACGATATTTTATAAATGAACCTCAAACTTTTGTGTTGAAACATAACGTATTTCATTAAAATCCACGTATATTTTTTTACCTGGAATATGATCAAAATTACGAAAAAATTCACAATTAAAACGATCATAACATCAACAATATCAAATGGAATTTTCAATTTTAAATGCCATATTTTAGTGGGATCTCAAAATCGATTATTTTCTGAAAAATTTGACAAAAACTTAATCAAAATTTTTATTTGTTATTGATACATTTTTTTATTGTTCGGTATTTCAGGTTAAAGGTCCCCTTGAATTATTAAACACAATTTCCTAATTTTAATTGCTATATTTGAGTGGGGATCTCAGAATCAATTTTTTTTCGTGATAAATTTGACAAAAACTTGATCCAAATTTTTGTTTGTAGTTAATAAAACTTTATCTATTTTTTTGCTTGTTGTTAATAATTTTTTTTTATTGTTTAGTTTATCACGTCGAATGTGTCTTTAAGGAACGAAACACATTCTTTCACTTTAGTTGATATATTTTAGTGGGCATTTGAAAATAAACTTTTTGTTCTGAAAAATTTGAGAAAAAATTGATCCCAATTTTCGACTGTGTTCTTCATAAATCTTTTTTATTGTTCGTTATTTTAATTTAAGCATCCCTCAAAATTATCAAACACAATTTTCAATTTTTATTCCAATATTTTAGTAGCGATTCCAAAAAAAATAGATTTTAAAATCCCCACTAAAATTTAGCAACTAAAATAAAAATTTGTACTTAATAATTTTAAGGGACCTTTAACCTAGAATAGAAAACAATAAAAAATATTTATTAAGAACAAATAAAAATTTGGATCCAGTTTTTGTCAAATTTTTCAGAGAAAAATTGATTTTGAGATCCCCATTGAAATATAGCAATTAAAATAGAAAATTGAGTTTGAAAAATCAAAGGGAACCTTAACCTTAAATACCTGAGAAGAAAAATTAACAACAACAAAAAATTTAGATTAAGCTTCTGTCAAATTTTTCAGAAAAAATGTTGATTTTAAGATCCAGACAATAAAATGGCAATTAAGTTTGAAACTTTTGTTTGATAATTTGATAGGACCTCTTATCTAAAATACCAAACAAACAAAAAATGTATTAACTTCAAAACAAAATTAATCAAGTTTTTGTCAAACTTTTAAAAAAAAATCGAATTTGAGATTCTCCCTAAAATATAGCAATTAAAATTGAAAATTGTGTTTGATAATTTCAAAGAACTTTCAAGCATAAAAGCAAACAATAAAGAAAATTCATTATTTACAAACAAAAATTCGGATAAAGTTTTCATCAAATTTTTCAGGAAAAAAAAATATTTTGAGATCTCTACTTAAATATAACAACTTAAATTGAAAATTTCGTTTGATAATTTGAAGGGATCTTCAACCGAAAATACCAAACAATAAAAAATGTTATTGACAACAAACAAAAATTGGGATCAAATTTCTGTCAAATTTCTCAGAAAAAAAGTTGATTATTAAATCCACACTAAAATATGCGATTTAAAATTGAAAATTGTGTTTGATATTGTTGATATTATGATAATATTGATGTGCTTGATATTTGATTATTTAAGGAAATGATCAAATTTATTGTTCACTGTAAATTATTGCAGATTGTGGCTTCTTTATGTGTATTTATTGCGGAAAACTTAACCTCATTCATTTACAAGTAGGGGTTTCAGCATTTAATGCGGTGCATTAGTTAATGTTAGGATATCGTATGATACCTTTATCCACCTATAATACTTATTTTTCAATTTATTTAACAATAAATAACTTTAAATACGGATGGGAAATTTTTAAACGACTCATCTCCCAAATTTCTGCCCCAGGCCTACTTTCTTAACCATGCGCATGAGCGGTCGTCCATGTTTGTGCGCGAAATTCGAAAAGACCCCTGTTAAATATCTTTTTGGGTGCTGCTGTGGAAGGAGGGTTGCATTTTTTAAATGTTTTAACATGCAACAACCCTATGAGCGGGATGAGATGGACCTTACTGTATGTATTTGAATACTTATAATAACATGTTATTCTTATTGATTATTGTGCACTGTTATAGATTTTAGTTCGAATCCATAATGGCGAAGAAAATGTTTTTAAATTGGTGGATTCAAGGCCTTATATTATTGAGTGTCGTATACAATTCTGTTTTGGCAGCTAATTCAACAATTAAGTTCGTCAGTGTAGTGAGTCTAATTCATTTAATTGCACTACGTCCTTTTTACTTGGAAGAGAATTGAAAAACCGCCTCTTATATCATCTTTTTTGAAATAAAGTAAATCTTTCTCATATTTTTCATTAACTCATGCTATAAATGGTTAAAATTTTCAGATTGCCGGTTATGCAGATCAAGCTCCAGAACCCTATCTTGAACTTCATCCGAAAGATCCATATAAAACATATAATTTCGATCCCCCAGGATTTGGAAAAGTATTAAAAGTAATGAGCATGAAATTTCACTACAATATCATTTTTGATCTCTTTGGTATTTGAACTTATAAAATTTATTACAAATGCTTTTATATAGAGTGGCGAGTCAAGGGGACCTAATCTGGGTCAATTTTTTCAAAATACATACAAAGATTTTTGTCACCTACTTACGTTCCCGGATCTGTTGAAGCTAGAAGCACAGATATCGCTCGTACAAAAAATTCTCTTAACTTTATTCTGAAGGGTTTGTATCCAGATGCAGAGATTCTCACCAAATTTGATCCCACACTGAAGGACGTCCTGCTTTACCCACAATTATGTCCTGAATGAGTTATTTTCAAATTGAAAAAAATTTGTCCATTCGTCGTTATTTCAATTATGGCAGTGGTTAGAATGCCAGTAGAAGAACTGGACTAGTTCTAGTCAGGACCCTTGATTTCCCTGGTATTATTTTCCTTTCTTTGTAACTAGAAAAAATATGCAGGTTTAGTTAAACCCTAATGTTGTACTTTAGCTAGGCTTTTTTTGGACCCTGATTAGGATAAAAGATCGAAAATTTCTATTGGGGAACTAAAATATTTTAAATAAAATACTTGCGTCCAAATAATTGTTTTAGAAATTGTTAAATTAACATATAATAATTTATATGCTTAGGTACTGAGAAGATTATTCAGAAGCAAGGAAAAAATCAAAGGAAGATATCGCAAAATTACAAGCTTTCATTGATAAGCTGTGTCTGTGGACAGGACACAATGTAAATAACGCGCTTTCTATGTATCAACTTTACACGAATTTGAAATGTGAGAGTTTTCTGAACCTTACACTCCCAACTTGGACAAATGGTTTCTATCCAGATGGCGATCTTTTAAATGGATTGGTTCTCGAATATAATATGATGAATTATGACGAAAAGATGAGAAGAGAAAACGGGGGCAAACTAAACAATATCAGTTATAGGGGAAACCAGTACGAAGTGGATACCAGCACGAACTGAATTATGGGAAAAAGTGACTGGATTTAAAAGCGAAAGTTTTGTACTAGGCCATTTAAGTATTACGTAACGCACTCTAGGGTGGATGGAGGTCCTGCGAAGGTTATTGTGCGTTACATGGGGGAGTGAGTTCAAAACCAATGTTACGTGACGCTCCCTTTATGTCCTTAAAACACATGTATTCTTCAAAATCTAGGTTTTTTTCTGCATTTGATAGAAGTTTGAGTTCAAACTTTTGCGTTTTGAGTTGCAGCACCTTCGTGATCATTTACACTCGTTTATTATTGGTCAGTGGCGTTGACCAATGATAATCGCAGTAGGGAAAAAATAATTTGAGAAAATATAACCTAAGTTTCACAAGACTTTTATTTATGTAAAACATATACGTAATTTCAAATTCCAGTATGTCCAACCAAAACAATCTCTATTTTCATTTATTTAATGCTTATCAGAAGTGTTTTTCCAACAATTCTGGACAAAAAGCTCAGAATAAAACAAACAAAATTCGGATAAAAGCAAATTCAAACTATTTAGAAAAAGTGTCTTTCAACAATTACATGAATGAAAGGGAAAGAGAATTTGAGATTAATTCTACGAAATAGAAGGCTACACCTCAAGTTTTTTGCAAACGTAAGTTTCCGTAACTAACATGAACATAACCTGAAGGTTGTATTTCATTGATTACAATTAAGCCGATATATCGAGATTATAATCTTTCAATATTATCAGGGATCTGGAAATGAGATAAAATCGATCTTTAAATATTGTACTTGAAAACATACATTTCCAAGATTTTTCAATTTCTTTATAATTTTTTGTTTGGAAGATATTCAGTTGAAATAATATTGACGGAAGTATTCAATTTCCTGAAATACCGAAAGTTTTCGGCGTTTGAGAAATGTCTTCTTAAATTCACGTATAAAGTAATAATTTACCACTGGAAGAACGACATTCAACATCAAATCCGAACGTACCGGACAAAGCAGCAGAAAAAGTTATATCTTCATAAAATAATGTTCCGTCAATTGAAGATTAATCTCAAGAAAATAGCTCTGCAGAAACTTCATAAATATGAACAGAAGACGAAACAATGATTATTGCTGATAATAATCTTCAAGAAAAAAAAGACTCTTTTTCAACAAAAGTACCAAAAAAGACTAAGAATACACCATTTCAAGATGCAGCTGAAAATGATTTGGAGGATTTGAAGAATCAATTGAAAGGAGTAGAAGTAGCATGAAACAGTGGACTAGATGGCATTAATTTCTATGAACAAATTAAGACGCTCAAAAAAAGATAGAAATAGCCCAGCAAAAAGTTAAAAGACTGGAAGATAATGCAATACGTCAACAAAAGTTTAGGAAAATGCGATCAATTTGTTTGAAAGATATATGTTCCAAAGATAAAAGTACAGCAAAGAAATCAAAGGTCATAAATAAATCTGGTCAACCGCAAAAAGAAATCGATCAGTCTGGTTTACTCAAAAATATTCTTGAAATTGCCATGCTTGGAAGTTCTGCGGATGAAAGACGAAGAACAGAAACAATAAGATTTTGTAGAACACTGGATGATTTACATGAAATAGGGTTTCCTTTGTCTCGAAGTGCAACATTCCTTCGATTGTTGCCAAGAAAATTAAATTCTACGGAAGGCGAACGGTATGTTTCAACCGTTCCTGTCAAATTATGCAGAGCCTAATCAGACTTGCATAAAACTCGTCCTGATTAGGAATTTTGGACTTCATATCCGAGCGTTGGGATCTCTTACTTCTCTTCCAGATCTTCAAGTTTTCTTCTTATCTCAAGATGATGATGCAAGAGTGCTAATAGGAACAACGGCTGTCAATAAACAATCTCCATTCTTAATGCACGTTTAATATGGAGTTCAACTACCGGATCACGACTGGGTTGTTGCTGATAAAGACAAACTTATTCCTTCTGTTTACGCTGGAATATTTATCAGTAAGGATATGATGGGTAATCATCGAGCGGCTTCTTACTCAGGACCTACGTACATCACAATCAGAAGTGGGAAACACTCTTCTTCAAATGCGGAAACTCATGCTTATGATTTAAAAAGGATAGTGCAGTTAGAGATTTTCAAGGAGCTAGCCCTGAATGAAGAACGAAGGTCCTGATGAGAATCCCAGATATCAAAAAGTGATATCTTTCGCTATTAAAGATCTTAAAATGTATGAATTAGACGCTCTATTTATTGTAACCAATGCACCTGGCCGCAGTGCATACAACAGGGTGGAGAGAAGAATGGCACCATTGAGGCATCAATTGTCGGTTTTTATTTTACCTCATGATTCACTCGGAAAACATTTGGATGCACAAGGAAGGACAATAGACAACACCTTGGAAGTTCAAAA
>JAUMHM010057380.1:0-14700 GCA_032362435.1 Melikaiella ostensackeni
GACTTCAAAGATCTTAAATTACCATATTGTTAAATTGAATACAAATGTAACAAAAGATTGTAATGTACGAGTATTACATATATTAACAAAGATTCACAAATATTCACAGGGCTAAAAATTGTTAAAAAGGTTAAAAGGTTGAAAAGGTCAAAAGGTCAAAATTGTAATGTAGTGAAAATATTTAACAAAGATTTTCAAATATTCACAAGGTTAAAAAAGGTTAAAAAGGTTGAAAGGCTAAAAACGTCAAAAGGTCAAAATGTTGAAAGTTTCAAGAGAATTCACAAATTTTTCAAAGATTTCAGAAATATTTAGAAGATTCAAAGATTTAACAAAATGTTGAAGATTTTCACAAATATTCAAAGATTCAGAAAATTTATAAAGATTTCAAAAGATTTCACAAGAGTTCCAAGGATTTCAAAGATCTGAAATCATTCTAAGAGGTCTCTTTTTTCTTTTTTTTCCCCAAAGGCTTCAAAGATCTCAAATTATTATAAAAGGTATCAAAGATTTTAGGAGAATCAACAATTATTACAAGGACTTCAAAAATCTCGAAATATAGTAGTTCAGAGGCTTCAAGATTTCACAAAAGAACTAATGACGAGTTGCTTAATTCAATACACATGTGACGAAGAGATGAACAAAAATTACAAAGTCTCAAAAATGTTTATAAACGATTTCAAGGGATTAAAGAGATTTAACCAAGATTTAAAAATAATCAAATGTTTAAAAAATTTCAAGAGAATTCACAGGTATTTCAAATATTTCAAAAATTATCAAAATATTTATAGATTCAATGATTTCAAAGCTTTGAAGATTTAACAAAAATTCTTAAAAATATTTCAAAAGTTTAAACTGATGTCTGAATGGCCCTTGTTATTTAAAATTGTTAGCAAAATATTGGTCAATTTTGAATAGTAATATTTTTTAAGTCTATAATTAAAAATTGTTTATATTCGAAAGACTTAAATGTACAATTGATAATTCAAAAATTGTCTACAGTTTCTACTTACAAATTTGTAAATATTTCAAGTAAAAATAAAAGACTTAACTATGAACATTTTAAAATTAAACTCTAAGGGATGAAACATTTAAAAAATTTTTAAATTACGAAAATAATAATTTTTGGTTTTATTTTGGACTCAAAGAATAGCTCAGGTCTATTCATTTATGAAACTCAAAGTTAAAAAATGGGCTTATCACTTTTTACTAACAAAAATAAGCGTTGATTACTCTGGTGGGATTTTGATATTTAAAAAAAATTTTTGCACTTCTGTAACTTTTTTAGTTTCTCTTCAATTTAAAAATGTCATTAGGAAAATTTGTGAGTCTTTTTGTCGTCTAACAGAAACTCTGACGAAAATTTTCCAAACTCTCAATGAATTTTTTATTTATTTTGAAAATGCTCTGAAGAACCCCACATAAAAAGCTAATCATAATTGAAAAATACGTAGATTTATGATTACAATTTGAAATTATAAAATTTAAAAGTTTCTGTTTGAGAATTTAATGTAAGCGTTTAAAAACCTGTATAAAAATATTTCGATTAATTTTTTTTACTTGCATCTCTTCATACAATAGAAAACTATCTATAGAAACCAATTTAATGAATATTTTTTTTTTGGTTCAGAACTCTTTGGAAAGAGGCAAGAGACCTTTTGATTTAGTTTTAATTAATAAAAATCCAGTTTGCTTTTCAATATTCCTAACAAAAAGAAACTTTCAATTTTCATTTCATCACTGTTTACACTCTTTTAGATAAGTTTCAAAGACCCCAATGTCAAGTAATAATTGCTATAATATATCTAACACAATGAAAATCGTTATTCAAATTTAACCTAAAGAACTTCCATGCAATAGGAAACATTTTTCAGTAGGAAGATAATTTTACAAAATATTAAATTAACTTATACCAATGCGAATTTATCACGTGCTGGCGGCTCTTCAAAATCTTGCAGACAATCAAAGATTGTTTCTCCGACTCTTAAGGACTGTTTCCCTGACTCGCATTCTAGAGCTTCGTTTCCGCGTCACGAAATTATTCAATTCAAGTCTTTAAAAATTTAGAGAATTTTTTTATAACTTTGACATAACTTTCTACAATTTAGCTATGAACTGTCTAATAAAAAGACCAGGACCGTTGTTCTTTAAATGTGCTTCAATACTTCCGTGACTTTTTTCAATTCTCCATGAAAATGTACGACTCCTTCATAAAAAGTATAAGAAACTTTATCAATATGATCCAACCCTTTTTCTAACCATCAAAAATGTTTGGATGATACCATCCAACCCCCTTTTTCAACTCCTAAAGATTTCTCAAAATTCCCTATAGTATCTAATCCTTTTTCCACCTGCTCAAAATTCGAAAAAACTCAGGAATTCTAAGAAACTCATTAGGGTTTTAAGTTCAAACTGTGTCTAATCCTTTATTACATCTTTACAAACTCTTCAGAAAATCCCTGAAATTGCACCGAATCCTTTTTTGCTAACTCTAAAATATCACTCAAAAATCCTCGAAATTGCATCCAACCCTTCATCGCAAAAAATACCTAGAAAATCCTTAAAACTGCATGCTACCTTTTCATCCAATTCCAAAGAATGCCCACGAAGTCTCTAAAATTGCGTACAACCATTTTTTTCAATTGCGAAGATTCTTCAGATATTCCCTGAAATTGCGTTCAATCCTTTTTCCAATTCCATCAAATTTCTAGAAAATACTTAGAGTTACATCCGAGCCTCATTCCGAACTCCATGAATTTACGAGTGAGTATATGAAGGCTGCGTGCACGAAGGAAATGTTTTGGGTGTGAAGGATGTGTAGATGTCCAGAAATCCAATCCCTTTTCCAACTGCAAAAAATGTATAAAAAATCCCTGAAATCACATCGCACTCTTTTTTAGCTCCAAAATATTTCTCGAAAATCCTCAAAAATGAATCCAAACATTTTTTTAAAGACCCAAAATGTCTAGAAAATGCCTAAAATTACATCCAAGCTCTTTTCCCAGTTGCAAAGATTTCTAGATAATCCCTAAATTTCCGTAACCCTAAAAAGATTGTCTAGAAATTTCCCAAAACTGGAGTTATTCTTTTTTTAAATTCCAAAGAATGTTTAGAAATTCTTTAAAACTGCGTGCAAGTGTTGTTTTTTTTCAGCTGCGAAGATTCTACAGATATTCCGTGAAATTGCACACAACCCTTTTTGCAAATCCCTCTTTTTGAACTCCAAGAATTTACGAGTGAGTGTGTGAAGGCTATGTGCGTGAGTGATATGTTTTGCGGTGTGAAGGATGTGTAGATGTCCAGAAAATCCTGAAATTACATCCAACCCTTTTTTACCTCCAAAATATTTCTCAAAAATCCTCAAAATTGAATCCAATTCTTTTTTCAAACACCCAAAATGTCTAGGAAGTATCTGAGTTATATCTAACCCCTTTTCCCAGTTTCAAAAATGTCTAGACGATCCCTAAATTTTCGTAAACCAGAAAAAATGTTTAGAAATTCCCTAAAACTGCAGCTACCCTTTTATCAAATTACAAAGAATGTCTAGAAATTCTCTAAAATTGCGTACACGTGACAAGATTCACATCCAACCCTCTTCTCGAAGTCTTTTAACTTCCAAAATATTTCTTGAAAATCCTCAGAATTGAATGCAACCCTCTTGCTCTGGAAAATAACTTAAATTGCATCCACCTCTTCTTACAACTCCAGAAAAAGGTCTAGAAAATCTCCAAAACAGCATTCATTCTTTTTTTTCCAACCTCCAAGAGTATCTTAAAAACACCTAAAGCTGCAACGAACCCTCTTTTTAAGCTTCAAAATTTGAGAAAATCTCTAAATTTGCATCAAAACTTATTTGTTAAGTGTATGTGTGCGGGAGTTGTCAAAGGCGAGTGATGGTGTGAAAGGGTGTGGATATAATGTGGTTTACATGTGTGTGTTAGGGGTGTAGAAGGTAAACATGTGCATGGGGTGTGGAGTGGATGTGCATGAAAAATTTGTGTATATGCGTCTGAGTGTAAAGAGGGGGTCAAGATGAAATATTTGTGTGAATTGCGAGGATGTGGATTATGAGGACGATGAAGAATGTGTAGGTAACGATGGGGATGCATGATGTTTCTTAGTGATGATAGAGATGAAAAGTATTTGGGTGATGATAGAGACGAAGGTTGCGTGACTAGTAATAGAGTTGAAAGGTGCGTGGATGACGATAAAGATGAACGGTACGTGGGCCGTGATAAATATGAAAGATGCGTCATTCATGATAGAAATACTATAAAAGGTGCGTAGTTATTGGTAAGGATGAAAGGTGCATAAGTGATAATAGATATGAGATATGTATGGATGATGACACCGATGAAAATTACATGGGCGGTAATAGAAATGAAAGGTGCATTGCTGATGATAGAGATGGGAGGTGCATGGATGATAATAGAAATGGAAGGTATGGGTGATGATGGAAATATAAGTTGCGCGGGTGGTGATAGAGTTGAAAGATGCGTAGATGATGATAAATAGAAAAGGAGCTTGTGTCCTGATAGACATGAAAAGTACATTGCTGATGGTAAAGATGAAAGGTGCATGGTTGATAATAGAGATGAAATGTTCATGGTTGATGATAGAGATGAAAGTTGCGCGGGTAATGATAAAGATAAAAGGTCCGTGTGTGATGATGAAAATCAAAGGTGTGTGGTTGCTGATAGAGTTGAAGGTTGCGTGGGTCATAATAGAAATGAAAGGTGCGTGGATGACGGGAGAGATAAAAGGTTTATGGGTGACAATAGATATGAAATGTAAATGGATGATGATACAGACGAAAGGTGCTTGTACCCTAATAGACATGAAAAGTGCATTGCTGTTGATAAAGATGAAAGGTACATGGTGGATAATAGAGAAGAAATGTTCATGGTTGATAATAGAGACAAAAGTTGCGCGGGTTATGATAAAGGTGAAAGGTCTGTTTGTGACGATGAAAAACAAAGGTGCGTGGTTGCTGATAGAGTTGAAAGGTGCGTAGGTGATGATAGATATGAAAGGTGCATGAATGATAATGGAGGTGAAAGGTGCATGAGTGATGATAGAGATGAAGGTTGCGTGGGTCATAATAGAAATGAAAGGTGCGTCGATGACGGGAGAGATAAAAGGTTTATGGGTGACAATAGATATGAAGTGTAAATGGATGATGATACAGATGAAAGGTGCTTGTGCCCTGATAGACATGAAAAGTGCATTGCTGATGATAAAGATGAAAGGTACATGGTTGATAATAGAGATGAAATATTCATGGTTGACGATAGAGACAAAAGTTGCGCGGGTTATGATAAAGATGAAAGGTTTGTGTTTGATGATGAAAATCAAAAGTACGTGGTTGCTGATAGAGTTAAAAGGTGCGTAGGTGATGATAGATATGAAAAATGCATGGATGGTAATAGAGATGAAAGGTGCATGGGTGATGATAGATATAGAAGGTGCACGAATGATAATAGAGATGGAAGGTACGGGTGATGATGGCAATAAAAGTTGCGTGGGTGGTGATAGAGTTGAAAGATGCGTGGGTGATGATAAATAGAAAAGGAGCTTGTGTCCTGGTAGACATGAAAAGTACATTGCTGATGATAAAGATGAAAGGTGCATGGTTGATAATAGAGATGAAATATTCATGGTCGATGATAGAGACAACAGTTGCGCGGGTGATGATAAAGATGAATGGTCTGTGTGTGATGATGGAAGTCAAAGGTGTATGGTTGCTGATAGATTTGAAAGGTGCGTGGGTGATGATAGATACGAAAAGTGCATGGATGACGGAAGAGATAAAAGGTTTATGGGTGACAATAGATATGAAGTGTAAATGGGTGATGATACAGATGAAAGGTGCTTGTGCCCTGATAGACATGAGAAGTGCATTGCTGATGATAAAGATGAAAGGTACATGGTTGATAATAGAGATGAAATATTCATGGTTGATGTTAGAGACAAAAGTTGTGCGGGTTCTGATAAAGATGAAAGGTTTGTGTGTGATGATGAAAATCAAAGGTGCGTGGTTGCTGATAGAGTTAAAAGGTGCGTAGGTGATGATAGATATGAAAGATGCATGGATGATAATAGAGATGAAAGGTGCATGGGTGATGATAGATGTAGAAGGTGCACGCATGATAATAAAAATGGAAGGTACGGGTGATGATGGAAATAAAAGTTGCGTGGGTGGTGATAGAGTTGAAAGATGCGTGGATGATGATAAAGATAAAAGGAGCTTGTGTCCTGGTAGAAATGAAGTGCATTGCTGATGATAAAGATGAAAGGTACATGGTTGTTAATAGAGATGAAATGTTCATGGTTGATGATAGAGATGAAAGTTGCGCGGGTAATGATAAAGATGAAAAGTCCGTGTGTGATGATGTAAATTAAAGGTGCGTGGTTGCTGATAGTGTTGAAAGGTGCGTAGGTGATGATAGATACGAATGGTGCATGGATGATAATAGAGATGAAATGTTCATGGGTGATGATAGAGATGAAATTTGCGCGGTTGACGATAAAGATGCAAGATCCATGTAAGATGATGAAGATTGAAGGTGCGTGGGTGCTGATAGAGTTAAAAGGTGCGTAGGTGATGATAGATATGAAAGATGCATGGATGATAATAGAGATGTAAGGTGCATGGGTGATGATAGATATGAAAGGTGCATGGATGATAATGGAGATGGAAGGTACATGGGTGATGATAGAGATGAAAGGTGCTTGTGCCCTGATAGACATGAAAAGTGCATTGCTGATGATAAAGGTGAAAGGCACATGGCTGATAATAGAGATGACATGTTCATGGTTGATGATAGAGACAAAAGTTGCGCGGGTTATGATAAAGATGAAAGGTTTGTGTGTGATGATGAAAACCAAAGGTGCGTGGTTGCTGATAGAGTTGAAAAGTGCATAGGTGATGATAGATATGAGAGGTGCATGGATGATAATAGACATAAAAGGTGCATGGGTGATGATAGATATTAAAAATGCACGGATGATAATAGAGATGAAAGGTGCATGGGTGATGATAGATACGAAAGGTACATGGTTGATAATGGAGGTGAAAAGTGCATGGGTGACGATAGAAATGAAAGGTGCGTGGGTGATGGTAGAAATGAAAGGTGCATGGTTGCTGATAGAGTTGTAAGGTGCGTAGGTGACCATAGATATAAAAGGTGCATGGATGATAATAGAGATAAAAGGTGCAGGGGTTATGATAGAGATGAAGTTTGCGTGGGTTACGTGAGAAATGAAAGGTGCGTGAATGATGGTAGAGATAAAAGGTTCATAGTTGATAATAAAGATAATTTGTTCATGGGTGATGATAGAGATGTAGGTTATATGGGTGATGATGGAGTTAAAAGGTGCGTGAATGAATGTGAGAATAAAAAGTTCGTGGAGAGTGATAGAGATAACAGGTGCGTGATTCATGATAGAGATGCAAGCTGCGTGGATGATGGTAGAGATGAAAGGTGCGTGGATGATGATAGAGATGAAAGGTGGATGGCTGATAATAGATATAGGTTGTGCACGCATGATGATAGAGCTGAAGGGTGCATGAGTGATAATAGGGATGAGAGAAGCGTAGGTGATGAAAGAGATAAAAGGTACGTAAGTGATAATAAAGATGAGAGATGCATTGATGATAGAGATGAAATGTGCATATGTTATGATAGAGATGAAGGTTGCGTGGGTGATGATATAGTTAAAAAGTGCATGAATGATGATAAAGATGAAAGGTGCGTGGGTCATGATTAAGATGAAAGGTGCGTGGATAGTAATAGAAATGAAAACTGCGTGGATGATAGTGGAGATGAAATATGCATGGGTGATGGTTGAGGTGAAGTTTGCGTGGGTCATGATCGAAACTAAGGGTGCGTGGATGATGGTAGAGATGTAAGGTGCGTTGGTAATAATAGAGATGTGAGATACTCAGGTATTGATGGTGATGAAAGGTACGCAGGTGATGATAAAGATGAATTGTCCGTGTGTGATGATAAAGATTAGAGATGCGTGGGTGCCGATAGAGATGAGTGTTGCGTGGGTCAAGATAGAAATGAAAGGTTCGTCGATGATGGTAGCGACGAAAGGTGCATGGGTGATAATAAATATGAAATGTGTATGGATGATGATAGAGATGAAAGGTGCTCGGATGATAATAGAGATAAAAGGTGATGGGTGATGATAGAGATGAGGGTTGAGTGGGTCAAGATAGAAATGAAAGGTGAACAAGTAGTGATGGGGATGAAGGTTGCGTGGGTGGTAATAGAGTTGAAAGATGCGTGGATGATGATAAAGATGAAAAGAGGGTTTGTCATGGTGGAGATAAAAAGTACATTTTTTACGAAAAAGATGAAACGTGCATGGTTGACAGTAAAGATGAAATGTTCATGGGTGAAAATGAAGATGAAGATTGCGTGGGTGGCGATAGAGTTGAGAGGTGCGTGAATGATGATAAAATTAAAGATGCATGGGTCATGACGGAGATGAAGGGTACGTGGTTCATGACAAAGATGAAAGTTGCGTTGATAATGGTAGAGATGAAAGGTGTATGCTCGATAATAGATATAAAATGGGCATGGATGATGATAGTGATGAAAAGTGCGTGGATAATGATATAGATGAAAGATGCATGGATGATAATAGAGATTAAATGTGCATATGTCATGATAGACGTGAAGGTCGCATAGGTGGTGATAGAGCTGAAAGGTGCATGCTTGATTATGAAAATGGAAGGTGCGTGGGTCATGATGGAGATGACAGGTGTGTGGGTAATGATAGAAATAAAAGGAGCGTGGATGATGGTAGAGATGCAAGGTGCATAGGTGTTGATAGACATGAAGGGCACATGGGTGATGATAGAGATGAAGGTTACGTGGGTCATGACAGAAATGAAAGGTACCTGCTTTATGATAGAAATGAAAGCTGCATGGGTGATAATAGATGTGGAATGTGTATGGTTGATGATAAAGATGAAAGGTGCATGGATGATGATGGAGATGAAGGGAGCATGAGTGATAATAGGGCTGAAAAATGCGTAGGTGATGATAGAGATGAAAGGTACGTGGGTGATAACAGAGATGAAAGTCGAGTAGATAATGATAAAGATGAATTATGCGCTAATGTTGATAGGGATGAAAGATGCATGGATGATAATAGAGATGATATGTGCATATATTATGATGAAGATGAAGACTGCGTAGGTGGTGATAGAGTTGAAAGGTGCATGAATGATGATAAAGATGAAAGTTGCGTGGGCCATGATGGAGATGGTAGGTGCTTGAATAATAATAGAAATGAAAGGTGCGTGAATGATGGTGGAGATGAAAAGTGCATGGGTGATCATGGGGATGAAGTTTGCGTGGGTCATGATAGAATTGAAAGGTGCGTGAACAATTTTGAGATAAAAGATGCATGGGTAATAATAGAGATGGCAAATACATAGGCGATGATAGAGATGAAAGGTACGCGGGTGATGATGAAGATGAAAGGTGCATGGGCGGTAACAGAGATGAAAGGTGCATTGCTGATGATAGAGATGGAATGTGCATGGATGATGATAGAGATGAAAGATGCATGGATGATGATAGAGATAGAGATAGAGAGGTGTATGGGTGATGATAGAGATAATAGTTGCATGTGTGACGATAGAGTTGAAAGGTGTGTGGATGGTGATAAAGATAGATGGTGCGTGGTTGGTGATTGAGTTGAATAGTGCATGGATGATGATGGAGATGAAAGGTGCATGGATAATTAAAGAGATGGAAGGTGCATGTTTGATGATCGAGATGAAAGTTGCGTGTGTGGTGATAGAATTGGAATGTGCCTGGATGATGATAAAGCTGGAAGATACGTAGGTCATGATGAAGATGCAATGCGCGTGGATAATGATAGAGATGAAAGATGCATTGCTGACGATAGAGATGAAATGTGGGTGGGTGATGCCAGGCTTAAGGGTTGTGTGAGGGTGTGTTTCGTGATCTATTTTGCAATTTTTGGGTTCATTGCTGTGAATGAATGTGGGCATAAGGCGTGCATGTACTCGTTTGCGTGTACACAGGAGCATTAAATGGTATATGAGTGATGCGCGTGGAGATGTGTTGGGGTGTGTATAATAAAAGTGAAGAAGGATGTGTGTGGGGCGTGGTTTGTGCTCAGTTTTGGAATTTTTCATGTCTGCGTTCATGTTTATGCGTTTAAATATTGCAGATTATCAGACAAGGCTATTATCAGGGATCCGAAGTAGAGGATGGACGTTCCCTAATAGCACCATTTCATATGACCTAAGGCATGTACTGTTTTGGTTTATGTTCCTTGCACATTCCGATACATAACGTGTGCTTTAACTTCCCTCGTAAAACATTGTAACTACTCTCGACATCAACCCTTGTCTTCCTAATATTATGCTGCTCTTAAACGTATAACATTGTACTAAAATTTTTATTAACTAATAGCTTTCTTGATTAGAATCACGAAAAATAAAGAAGAGGTGAACAATCCGTGTAATTAATCAAAATTTCTCTCGAATAATTTCACTCTTTTCCAATTTGTACAAACGATTAATATTCCATACGAAATATGAGAGGCTCTCTATAACTAATGTAACAGTACGTGCCTCTCTCTCGAAATATTTACATATTTTTGCGATACGTCGGTGCGTTAATCCCAGATCCGTTATCTGCCAAACATTGCATGATTAAATGTGAAAACGCGCCCAGAACTTTTCGGTGAACTTTGTCATATTTCTATATAAATACACCTTTTCTGTTAAATCGGGTTTTTAATCGTGCTGTGCACCGTGAAATGCTACATTTTTCGTTATTTACTTTTTCCTCTCTTTCATTTTGTCCTCTCTGCAATTTTTTTTACGCGGAAAAAGGACATTTGGTTGGATGATTTGCATCGTTTCTTCTTCCCTTTTCCGGGCTCTGTATCGTCGCTTAGTATCGTTGTTTTTTGTCGTTTGCTCGTTTTTGTTCGTTTTATTGATAGAAGAATGTCCTTTGGGTTTGCTGAGAGTGATCTTCAATGTAGACTCTTCGAATCGAACCAATGAGCGTGTCTCCAGCCCGAATTTCCGGTCGAACAAAGCCAGAAAAGTTCCCGCCAAGTACGGGGAAAACAAGAACCGGGCACAATGCAAATCGCTGGTAAATGCGAGCAAAGGGGCAATGTGGAGTCTGTTTTACGTTTATGAGACTTCTCGATTTTAAATCTTTCCTATTATTTTCAAAATGCTACACTCTGCTTTGGGGTCTTCGATAAATTACGTAACACATTTTTGGCTACTTTTTACCCCTTCCCTCCCCAATGTAACAAATCGTAACAAAATGGTTTAAGAACCCCCCTCCCCCTGCTTACGTACTTGATTTTTCAGAATATTTTCAGCCATGTTGATTTTCCAAGGAAAAAAGACGAAATTTTGAGAAGACAGTCGAGTTTTGACCCGAAAAGTTTACTTTTCAACAAGAAAGTCCATTTTCAACCGTAAACGCTGAATCTTCTACCTGAAGAGATGAATTTCCAATCCAAATGGACGAATTTTCTATCAAATGCGACAAATGTTCAACAAAACAGTGTAATTCTCGACCAAAAAAGATGACTTTTGAACAAAATACTTGAATTTTCTATCAAATAGTAGAATTTTCCACTGAAAAACAGAAATTCCCGACGAAAAATGTAATAATTGATATGTTAATCGGAGAAGATTTTGATTTAAAATCGAGACCAGTTCGACTCAATCAAAAAAGAAGATTTTTGAACAAAAAAGATGAATCCTCTGCCAAAATAGATTAGTTTTCAACCATTACATTTTTAACCAAAAAAGACTAAATTTATAACAGAAAGATAAATTTTTAACCAAATAGTTGAATTATTGCCCAAAAAGGTGGAATTTCAATAAAAAAGGAGGAATTTACTATCCAAAAAGAGGAATGCTCAACAGAACAGTAGAATTTTAGACCAAAGAAGATAAGTTTCTCACAAAATGATCAAATTTTCACGAACAATAATTAAACTTTCAACAAAATGGTCGAATATGCAATCAAAAAAGGTCAAACTTCAACAAAAGAGTTAAGTTTCTAATCAAATAGTTAAACTTTCATCCAATTAATTGATTTTTCAAGCAAAAAACCAACTATAAAGATCACAGTTTACTTTTTATCCCAAAAAGTTAGACTTTCCATAAAATTTCATTTTCAACTAAAAAAATATGAAATTCCTACCAAAAGAGATGAATTTTAAACCAAAAAAGACGAATTTTATACAAATCAGTTGACTTTTGAACCCGAAAAGACGAATTTCCAAAAAAAAAGTAAATTTTTGACCAAGAAAGATACATTTTCAACCAAATTGTTGAATTTTCAAGTCAAAAGGAGAAAGTTTCTTTGAAACCAGAAAAGATTACTTTTCTACAAAAGGAGTTAATTTGCAACCAAGAGAGATAAACTTTTACCCAAATAATTGAACTTTTAAGCAAATAATTGAATCATCTTCCAAAAAAGATGGATTTTCAATAAAAAAAGGGAGCATTTTCATCCAAAAAGACGAATGCTTAGCAAAACAGTAGAATTCTAGACCAAAGAAGATGACTTTTTAATAAAAAAACTAAATTTTCACAAAATTGTTGAATATACAATCAAAAAAGGGCAAACTCCAACAAAAGAGTTGAGTTTATAATCAAATAGTCAAATTCTCATCCAATTAGTTGATTTTTCAAGCAAAAAAGAATTGCTGAGGAGACAGTAGAATTTATATCCTAAAAAGCTGAATTTTCAATAAAATTTCATTTTCGACTCAAAAATATGAAATTTCTACCAAAAGAGATGAATTTTCAACCAAAAAAGACAAATTTTCAAAAAGGCAGTTGATTTTCTAATGGAAATGTTGATTTTCGACAAAAGAAAGATAAAATTTCTACCAAAAGAGGAATTTTCTACCAAAAAAAGATGAATTTTCAACAAAAGAATTGAATTTTTAACCATGAAAGATTAGTCAGTCGAAAAAAAACGAAATTATTGAATTTTCAAGCATAAAGGACGAATTTTCTACAAATCAGTTGACCTTTAAACCAGAGAAGACGAATTTTCAACAAAAGAGTTAATTTTTTACCGAAAAAGATAGACTTTCAACCAGATAAATGAATTTTTAACCAACCAGTTAACTTTCAACCAAATAGTTGATTTTTAAGCAAAAAAGATGAAGTTTTAAGGAGACAGTTGCTGTCCCAACACAGATGTTGATTTCAAATCAAAGCCAGTATAGTTCAAACAAACAAGAAGAATTTTGAACTAATAATTGAATCTTCAACCAAAACAGATTAATTTTTAACCGAAAGTTGCATTTTCGACCAAAGAGGATGAAATTTCTACCACAGGAGATGAATTTTCAACCGAAAAAGACAAGTTTTTAACAAAAGTGTTGAATTAACCAAGAAAGATTTGTCAAACAAACAAAAAAACTAGATTGTTGAATTTTCAAGCCAAAAAGACAAATATTCTACAAATCAGTTGACTTTCAATCCCAAAAAGATGAATTTTCAATAAAAAGGTTTATTTTCCACAATAAAAGATTAATTTTCTACCAAAAAAGATAAATTTTCAGTCCTAAAGGATAAATTTTCTATCCAAAAAGACAAATTTTCAACAAAAGAGTGAAACTTTTGATAAAAAAAGATGATTTATCAACAAAAAAGTGGAATTTTCAAAAAAAAAAAAAAAATTTCAACCAAACAGTAGAATTTTCAACTAAAAGAGATGAGTTATAAACCAAAAATATAATAGTCTTTTCAATCAAAAAGGATTAACTTACATTCAAAAATAGTTGGATTTTCTTATTAGCTTATATTAATTCGGTACACATCCATGCGAAAAAACGAGAAAAATGACAAAAGGGAAAAGTTTCTTGAAAACAGAAGGATATATTTACCCCCCTCCCGTGTAAAGATCGTAGCATGGGTGATGATATAATTGAAAGGTGTGTGGGAGTTAATAGAGATTAAATGTGCATGGATGATGATATAGATGAAAGGTGCGTGGGTGATAATAGAAATAAAAGGTGCATGGGTGGTAATAGTTATGAAAGGTGCATGGGTGATGATAGAGATGAAAGGTGCAAGGGAGATGGTAGAGATTAAATGTGCATGGGTGATGATATGGATGAAAGGTGTGTGGATGACAATAGAAATGGAAGATGCATGGGTGATGATAGATATGAGAGGTGCATAAGTGATGATAGAGATGAGGGGTGCGTTGGTGATGATAGACATGAAAGGTGCAAGGGTGTTGATAGAGATGAAAGGTGCAAGAGAGACGATAAGGATTAAATGTGCATGGGTGATGATACAGATGAAAGGTGCAAGGGTTATGATGGATATGAAAGGTGCGTGGGTGATGATAAAGATGAAAGTTGCGTGGATGATAATATAAATAAAAGGTGCATGGGTGATAATAGATATGAAAGGTGCATGGGTGATGATGGAGATGAAAGGTGCGTGGGTGATGATAGAGCCGAAAGGTCCGTATATGATAATAGAAATGGAAGGTGCATGGGTGATAGCAGATATGAAAGGTGCACGGGTGATGATAGAGATGAAAGGTGCGTGGGTGATGATAGAGATGAAAGGTGCGTGGGTGATGATAGAGCAGAAAGGTCCGTGGATTATAATAGAAATGGAATATGCAAAGGTGA